>JAQBSW010003848.1:0-76981 GCA_029291075.1 Eudiplozoon nipponicum | reverse complement strand
AATATTCGTGCAGGAGTTTGTGTCGTCCAACTGTCAAACATTCTTCAAACAAATATATATTCGATATAGGGCAAAGTAAAAGCTCTTACTTACGAGTCTGCAAGACATTACACATAATTGCATGCATATTAGTTCTACGCGATAAACAATACATAGCTGTAATATATTGAATCAAATGATGATATGACGACAGCAAAATTGCATAAGTGATGTTAATAAAGCCAGAATGTATGGATTTGCGCGATTAAAATATTCAGAATTCAAATAGGGTCAGAAGAATAAACCAAAGTCAGAATGAATTGAAGGTGCTTACTCGTGACTCATCTGTAGGAGCCGATATTACGCCTTATACTCACTATATATTTGAATGAGAAATGTGGGGTAAATAGACAGAACAATCTCTATACGAAAGTATAACCGAGCAGTAGTGCAGCTAACTTCATACAAAGTCTTCAAAAATACGACTTCAAAGCCAACTAATTATACTAAACCTTCAAACGGTAAAACACTATGCTTACTGAGTCGGTGACTGATAACAACACTGTGATTAGTAACAAAATATGTATTTAAAGATATGCAAACTTTTACCAAAATTGAGAATTACAGTTATTCAGAAGTAGATGAAATTCTCAATTTTGGTGAATTTTAGTATATCTTCGAATACTTTGTTTTGGTATCATTTCCCCACTTCACAACCATGCTTTTCAGTCTCGATATACATCATACATAACGAGTTGGCTTTTAAGTCCTTTTATCGAGGATTTTATATAAAGTTAACTTCACTACTGGTGGTATACACATACGTATAGGAGAAATAACTGTTCAATTGTACTACTTTCGTCACCAAAATATATAGTGGTTATTGGAAGTTATTCTGGCTTCTTCTGAGGTGTCGTTAGTAAACACGAAACAAATGTACATATAAAACGCTACCTCTCATTCATGCTGACTTTTGTTTACCATTTTGGTCCAATTGGAACTATTTTTTTACTAGACAAACAACACCTAATATACTATTGCATATGTAGTATTTCCAAAAAATGAACAGTATTTAAGTGTTCAGAATTGTTCGAATTCGAAATAGTGGTGAAATTTAGCCTCTCAGTATAACCATTGTTTCGGTACTCTTTACAGACTCAATACATATTGTACGTTCTTAGTTGGCTTTTGAGTTACTTTTTTAATGCATATTGTAATATGAGACTGTACTACTCAACTGTCCCACATTACTTGACTAAATATATAATTGATATAGGGCGTGTTACTGGCTCGTTCTGATGAGTCGTCAATAAGCACGAAACGATTCTGCACGTTAGAGTGTACCTCTTGTTAGTGGTAAACTTTTTCCTTCTCGTCCTATTTCAACTAATTTGTTACTAGGTACGCAATACCTAATACACAGGTACATATTGCTATTATAAATATAAAACAAATTTAAAATGTGAACGACAGCCCAATAGCATAGAAAAGTATATTGAACAAACATAAAATGTAATCACTGATTTTTTTCGTTTTTAATTGTAACTTATTAGTTAATGTCCGATTCAGATTGGAAATATTTTCATGCATCACACAGAGTGATGCCATTTTAAAAACTCTCTAATGTAATTAGTTTGATCTATTTCTGGTTAAAAGGTGACTTACACAAATAACTACAGTGTTTTATCACATATAATGGTTGTGCCAATGCAAATTGATTGTTTTCCATTTTATAGACGAATTATCATGTCAATTTATGTCAATCCATGCTAAGTAGCTTCGATTGTGTGCCAGTCATAAATTGCGATAATTATTCAACATTGCTGTTGAAAACTGTACATTATTCAATTTATGAGATATCTAACACTGAATAATGCAATATAAGCGGAAGTTTAACTGTTGGATCTGTATACCTGAGAGATTTACTAATATAAAATATCTATAATTCTTTACAAGGTATTGGCGTAATTAAGATGAACACCAAACAAATCTTACTCATTAAGTCGCACAACCTAGCAGGAACGTCATCAGTTACACGCAACGATGCGTTATGATTTTCGGTCATCGTCAGATAACAACAGTAAGGTAACAGCAGGATCACACTCGCAGCGTATATAATATGTAAGCGAAAATCAGATCTGTGACCCCAATCCCTAGTAGTCGTGCACAAATTCTATCTTACTTGAAATGTCGCCTGCACAAACTAGGTACAGTCACGAGCATGACATTTCTGTAGCCTTCGCCAAATATATGTAAATTATTCAATTTAAAAATCAGGTTTATTGTGGAAAATCTGGAATACGACAAAAGAACTTTCAACTGTTAACATTTCGCAGAAAATAATTTATGTAACTGGAAGAAGTTTACCAAAATAATCGCCGATAAATCTTCCAGAAACAAATCAGCCGGAATTCAATTTTGTATTAGTTGTTGCGCACCTAGTAACGAATTAGTTCATATATGACCAGAAGGATAAATCAAAACAGCATGAACGGAACGCATTACCTCGTGCACATTCGTTTCCTCCTTACTGAGCGACTCATCTGTAGGAGCCGGTATTGCGCCATTTACCCACTATATATATGGGTGAGGAATGTGGGAAAATAGGATGTTACATTCTTCTAGACAAATGTGCAAACCAGCAGTAGTGAAGCAAACATCATATAGAGTATCGACAATGCGACTTCAACGCTAACTCACTACTGTATAATAAATATACCGAGGACTGTAAAGGGATAGCACTATTAGGGCTATTGTGGCTGAACCTGGTACCAACATTATGGTTTTCAAAAAAGTAAAAGACGCCAATAAAATTCTTTCTGTGTCGGTACGTGATACCAAAACATTGGATTTCGATTTAGGCTATAGTTCGCCAGAATTGAGAGATACAACTATTGCTGAACACCTATTACTCCAGCAAATCCATAATTTCTGGCCTTGGTCGATATCAGTTTTCATATTTTGCAGCAATGACGCCATTATTTAAGTAAATATATAACCGTTAGATATTGTTTGTGGCGGTTTTATTGATGCCAACAAGAAAACAAGAAAGCTACATTCAAAACCAAATGTTTTAAAAGGTTTTACATAAATTGTCATAAAATAACTCCATTTCGTTCAGATCTCATTAATCGAAGATTAACTGACTAAACAAATTTCTATTCTGCATAGTTATTGTTGAATATCACCTTTAATGTACGGTGCATCGAAAGAATGGAGGCTAAATTTCAGTTTCGATCTTATTTGAGAAGAAAGAAATATAAACAAGTCAAACGCATTTATCTACGCTTAATTCAAAAGCTGACTAAGTTGTTCTTATACTTGTAATACAAATAATACAGTCCAAAAAGCATATCGAACAATATTTTCATTAGTTTATAAAACTATGTTTTATAAATTTTACCAGATACAAAAACCGTTTCTTTCTCATATTCTTCTCAAGTATATAAAAATGAACGCTTCGTTATACATAAATTGAAAAGCCAAACAAAATAGAAATATGGGTTAAATAAGTGAACAACCAATCAATTGCTTGCATCACTTCCAGTTCATGCTCAATGTCCGAATATGCTTCTTCTGCTTGCATAAATCCGGTTGCGTTATGTTTTTCCATAAATATTCGTATGTGGCTAATTCGTTTCTGTTATTGCATACTTTTCATTATCTTAAATTCTACGTCTGGAGATCATACTTGTAAGATTTTAAATAATTGTGCGCATTTGTATACATGTATCCACCATTTTATTTAAAACAGGCGTTTAAATTTCGATGATATTTCATTCAAGTAATTAACCATCTTGTCGATCGGCCTACGTAAGTTGATCGACAACTGGTGCATGTATATTGGTAAACATTTGATGTCGACATTAACAATTATTTCCCTTTCATTGCTGGTAAAGGCAAGTGTTGTACTTTACCTAGCAATTTTAGTTTAACTATATATAATGTGCGTGTTAATGCAGCTTAAATTTTTTTGATATGCGGGAAACTGCATCCTATTTAAATGGGACGTTCAGATAAACTGCTTTCATTTCTGGTCAGAAATACGTATGTTTCTGTTGATTTACCCATTAAATAATTGACCCAATTAATTGTCTGGGATAGCCACTAGACATTATATCGTTTAGTGCTTTAGAGTTTTCTTTGCCATTTAAATTAGGATTAGCCAACAAGTCAATTCTTAAGAAAACATTTGCGAACTGTTGATAATTGCTATACTGTAAAGACACGAAATCACTGTAGTGCAAATACTGTTTTGATCAGGTTGGTTTATGGTAATTGTGCTATTTAATTTAACATTGGTATCTATCTTCAGTAGTCCATCTCAGTAAATACATCATCTTTCTCGTGCTCTGACGTGATACTGATATTAATTGGTTTTTCCCTTACTTCACAATCCCTACAGGTTTACATTTTTCTTTATTGTTTTGCCTTTGAATTAATATATAAAGAGATATTCATTTGTAGATATCTGAGAAAAATATGTGATGGAAACGGTTCTTGTAACAACGATTAGTACATTATATTATTTGTGCAGATTGAGTAATATATATATATATATATATATATATATATATATAATAGCTCAAATCACACTTAGATATTATTTTAATTTTGTACTAATTAAAAATACACATTTGTATAAAATTTTGGTTTATGATTAGAAATGATTATAAAAAGAGGAAAAAGACGAAGAATAACTAACTTTTGTTTAACTATACTGCCAAACATCAAATTAATATCCATCTACTACCGGGAGCAATGCTGCAAATTTCCTTGCTTCAAGTTTCATTAGCACATTTGTGTAAGCTAATGAAAGTGATCTGACGTAACGCGCAGTAGAGAACAGCGACCACCAAAAGCACGAACGTCATTCGAAATCTGCCTTATATGCGTATTCCGTGGGCGCCTCATCTATTTTATAAATTTATCGTCAAGCCATACTTCATTTAATCATCCCAAATTCAAATTAACCTGATTGGCAGTATGCCATTTGCGCTATTTTATTTCTATAAATATAGTATTTATAAATCATTACAAAAATGGAATTTGTAGATCTGGTTAATTTCTAAGGTTATTTGTATTTAACAATAATTGATTGCGCGGGTGGTGGTAACAGTTCTTTAAATCAAGTTTGCGAGCTTGAGAGTGAACACCAATCCCATTGTATTCAACCAGTCGTCGAACAACATAACAAAACTACCGCCAGCCGCAACGCACTGACGCGTTTCGACCTTCCATGATCATCATCAGAGTACGACGGCAAACTGACCATCGAGGATCAAACCGCATTGAATATATACGGAAATCAAAGTTAGATATAAATGGTAAAATAATTAATGAGGAATATTTTGTTTACTAAAATTGAACACTGTTTAAGACCATAGTTATATTAGACAGCCAAAATCGCCTGGTTTTATTCACCTGATCCCATCGAAGAGGAAAGATTTTTCTTTCCTATAAGGTCAATTTCTGGACACATCTGAGGCACATAAATTCAATCGCTATTCATCAAGTTGTATTTACTTCGTATATACAATTTCCTTGTTCAATAAACTGCAATTTCACTGTTTTGCAAATAATATAATCTGCAATTTTTAATTTGTTACTATTTCTCGTTTTACTAAACAAATCAACATCTTTTTGTCTTTAAGATTGTTGCTGAGATGGTGTACCACTTTCCATATATAATACATTTTTAGTTAATAACTTCTCACAACATGAAAACGCATATTTAGCTTACAATTAAGCCTTCGACCTTGCAGAGAAAAAAGGTACTGAAAATTTTTTAGATCAATTATAAAACAGTAAATCAGAGTTTATTTAGACTTTGTACCAAATTCCTTCCATTTTCATGGCAGGTGTGTATGAATATCACCAAGATTTTTTTATAAAATACATACTTGTGCCAAAGCCTTAACATAGCTTCTTATTCAAAAACGACTTCTTGAAGACCGCCAAGAAATCGAATTATTATGATCTCTGGGTGAATTAGCATATCTCCAATTTTGTCAATTTATTGGAACTACGTGTCAAAACTTTTGGCTAAAAATTTTCATTGATCTTTTAGATAACAGGGTTGGACAAAAATCTATTCATTATAAATAACACATTTGGTAACAAATAAGCTCATGTAGGGAACGTCGGTCTAGTTCCTAGCTAGAACAATAAAGAGAGATGAGAATTTACTTTTATGCTGACTTTGACATATGCTCCTGATCATTAATGAACTTAGCAGTTGCCAGTTTCACACTACCTAATAAATAAAGGCAAATTGGTCAAGTAATCCAATCAATATATAATGAAGTAAATCTAACGGTTTAGTAGTTGAGACGCCATTTTATTGAAATGAATAAGATAAATGTTAAAAGAGTTACACTATTAAGATCATATAACCTAGCGTCCATAAACCTAGAATTTTGAAATATACCGTTTCTTTTTCTTGCAGCTATAAAATGGCCATGAAACACGTTTCTAACACGTAGGAAAATCGGTTTTTTGTCCCTTTGATGATCATTTGATATTTGAATTTTAGTACGCAACTTGCTGTTTGATCATCAATTTCACGTTTATTCTAGATCTGCGTTCCTTATTGTAACACAATTCACATCACCAAAAATAAACTAACAAAATCTTTAAAGAAGGAATTATTTACTCAATTATTTATGTTCCAATTTATGTCTAAACGTGTAAACTCTAGTCGCTCCTTTATTAGATAACATGTGTATAATACAACTAAACTATACGCACACACATAATATGGCATTTATAAATATATTGCAGACATAATATATCGTATCGATTTCATTAAAGATACGCAATTCGTTCGTGAGTTATAATTTTGCAGTTCACGTGAACATTAATCGTTACATTTAGCTTGACATATATGCCAAAAATAATTTATAAATGCTCCAAAGCTATCATACTTAGTATTTCGTGCAATAAAATGAAATATGAAGCAGTTAAGAGCCCTAATGCTAACAATGTTATCTAGAATAAGATGGAAATAGAAGCTGGTTAACAAAAAGCATAGATTATATGAAGCTTAAGATCTATAGGGAAAGTTTGCCTAATTAATATTACTCCTCTACGGCATTACAAAAATTTAAAAAAAAACATTGTAAAACGAAGTCAGATAACATAAAGAACGAAATAAATTCAGACATTGAACATGGTAGAACAAAATATATCAATCGAATACTTAATTTTGATTTTTGAGATCTCATACTACAATTAATTTATAATGATATTATTGAGCTCAACATAATTAACTGTGATGTTAGGTCGTGTTTATGTCGCAATTCCGTGACGGCCGCAAAGTATTGTACACCCGATTTTGGCTTGCTTTAAAGCCAACTTAGCTATAATGATTATCTTTACATGTCCAGGTTGTCTCAACTGATTTCGTTGCCTAGATAAACACATGTCTCTGAAGTAGATGCTTCCCATTGTTCTTTAGATATTTTTAGTTTATATTATTATTTTTAATACTTTGAATTCATTTATGTTATTTAAAAAAAAATCTTTTTATTTTAATCTATATTATGTTTTTTTATATTTTCTATTGCACTATTGTTATACGACAATAAATCTTCGAATTCTAACCTTTTTCGTACACAACACACACACACACATATATATATATATATATATATATATATATATATATATATATATATATATATATATTATATATGTATGTCTTAATATAAATTCAAGCATTTGGAATTTAATATGAGAAATAGCGTTAATATTACATTTGTGCAACTTTATAATATTAAGGTGAAGATAAGCCTGTATAAATTTATGTAATTATCGGCTTTGAACATTCACTGAAAGATATTATTTAAAGTAAATGAAATATAACTATCTTAATAGCCGACATTTCCATTTGAATTGAAAATTATAAATAAAAAAATTATCGATTACCTTATTGAATGACCCAAATGAATGTGGTGAAAATTTCAGAAATTAACTACATTAAGTTGATGCAACCGACATAACAGTTGAATAGATTGATTGCTGAGCTACTAGAGGTGAGGGATAAAAACAACACAAAGTATAAAATTCTTTTTGCTTGTCGTTATTACTTTTAATCTTTTGTCCTGAAAATAGACGATATTTGAGACATTTAAACGTTTGTTTGGTGATAGTTTGTTACGCATTGCCACTGGTTAAAGTTGGATTGATATTTGTCATACGAATGTAAACCTCATTTTTAAATATATTCGTGACGAGATTTTTCCCATTTACCTGCTTTTTATTCACAAAATCTGTTTTATTTCCTTCAATGATTTGTTACCAATGTTTCGGCTTTCAGTTTCGGAATAATTTCCAAGTGATCCGCTCATAACAATAAATATAAACAAGTAAATATATAAAAACTTTCATTAAGGCCTTCGAATATATATACTTATTGGAAGATCACAAATCTATTACTAATGTTTAACTTACTATTCCTATAATCAAGGTTGCGACCTTGATTTAAACATCTGCCCCATTAATTACTTAAATTTTTCAGCATAAACTAAAAAAAGTATAGTGCAGAAAAGAAAATTCATTCAATAGACCTCTTTCGTCCTTATTGGAAACTCATCGCGTATTGGCCGAAATTTGCTGCGGACAAGGCTCGAACCTGGCCAGTTATTTTTCGGAATCTGCTGCTCTTACCACTGAGCCACGTTGCCGCACAAAAATAAAGGCAGTTCTTGGACGAAATATTAATGATCTGGAACCATGGTGATAATGAAATGGTAAATTTCTTAAATTTAGCAAATCGAATGAGCGCACTCCAATTTATTTTCGACGGGGAATCATCAGGTTAATTACCATTTTTTGATGTCAAATTAATTAGAAAAGTTCAGACATTAGGAAGAGATATTTAAAGGCAAGATACATATTCCGAAATCTTTTTTAATTTCAAATTCACTCAGTTGACCGGTTTCGTCCTTATTTAGTACTCATCATGTACTGCCCTGAGTTTGCCGCGAAAAGGGCTCGAACTTGAGAACGTCTGATTCGGATTATATTGTAGTACCCCCTGAGCCAACCTGCCGCACACTTCACACAATTTTCAGTTATATACCAATTAATGCAACTCTATTATTAATTTTTACTTTAAGGTGGAGCTCATATGGCATCTGTTTTGACCCAAAACTCTAACTAACCATACCTAATCTGTCATTATTTAACAGACACCACACTACATGGGGAAGTGGTATTTAAATAACATTTAGATAATTAAACGAACGTTAATTGCGCGGTTGGTGATATCAATTACTATAATCATATTTGCGATCTTGATATAAGCACTTGACCCATTAATTACTTTAATATGTCGTTATAAACAATGCATTGTATAGTGTAGAAAAGGCAGTTCATCTAGTAGATCCGTTTCGTCCTTATTGAGAGGTCATCACGTACTGGCCAGAATTTTTCGCGAACAGAGCACGAAACAAGGCACGTCTGCTTCGGAATCTCGTGCTCTAATCACTGAGTCATCTTAATATTTCACTTGACATATGTGCTTCATGTTTGTGTGTGCAATTATGTTTATTACCGAAAATCGTTTTTGAAAACATAATTACCTATACACGTATTTTCATCGAAATGTAACAACATTGATAAAATAAAAATTACGGGCATTTCATAAGATTAACATTTATCATATGTGTGTAAGTTTATGACTGTGAAGCCTTCAGATAAAAATAATTACAGAATTACATACGTTCATTTAGGTGAGCTTAACTAAGGTAGATATCATTTCTCCTGTGCTCGAGTCTTATAATTTGCTCATTTCACTATGTAATATTTTGAGCTTTCAGATGACCTGATTAGTTATGGACAGTCAAGTATTTCAGATAAATTTAAAAAAATCATTTCACAATAAATGTTTTAAATTTATTAATAAATAAATAAATTAGATAATGAATTAAAAAGTAACTAAAAGTAGGGCAAATCTTTCTAAAATTTATCTAATTATAGAAGGGTAATTTTAAAATTGGAAGAAAAGTTGATGTCTAATGTAAAGTTAAGTAATAAATTTATCCCTATTTAATAGACCTAAGTTCATAGATACAGTATTAAGTCATGTTTTACAGGATTAAACATTAAGAATGGCATAGTGACTGATCATAACTTTTACAAAAAAAATCAAATATTCACGTTAACACATAAATTAATCATGTACTGGAACGTATTGTCAGTGCTATTTGATGCAATCCCGTTTCTTATCATTCTGTACTACTACAATGTCAATCAAGCTGAATGAGATTTCCACCGATGTTTTACTCACTTTTTCGTCTCTCGATTTAATTACATTAGATTCTATAATTAAACTTGACGAATTATGAAGTTTAATAGGGTCACATTAACTCTGAACTCTAAGCAATATGTGTGTGGTCGAAATAGATTGACAAAACTGATTTTAAAATCTATTGCAATTAAATCCAAAGAGGATACAATGAATATAATAATGGCGGAAAAATCATTTAACTCGATTCTGAATAAAGCACTAACAAAAGTCTTGTTGCAAAATTTCTTTGAGTCATAACGGACGTATGTAAAGTAGCAGGTAATCATATATATCTACGATTTATTTATTGACTTAATGTTTGTTCACTGTACCAAAATTTATGTTTCATACAGTATTACCCATTATCTTACTGTATCTGTTAACTTTGTTCTTTTATACTTTGCAACACTTATTATTTAAAATTTATGTTAAATATCAAACCTTCGTAAATACTAAAATTTTTAGGGGGTAACTTTTAAAAAAAATTATCATACGGCAGTCAATTAGTCTAAATTCTTACCTTATAAGCTGCTTATTTTACACACATTTGACCATTTATCCTGACAGATATTTCCAACTAGTTATAGGTATTACTTGCCCCTCCCTAACCAGTGAGGTTACTCATAACTACGGTGTATCACATTGTAAGAAAAGACAATTAGTCAGACACGTACAAAGTGGAGAAATCTTGTACTCACGTCCTTCTTATTGTATTTATCTGCAGATTGTGCAATTAGAAACTCTCGCGCAGGAACAAATTTGCATTATTAATTCTTATCTAGTAGAACGTGAGTAATACATATGAAATCACTGTACATTTACTTAGATGAAAATACACGTTCGTGTAAGGATATCTTAACGAATGCTCATTAACTATAGACAGACGTCCGCACACACACCATGACGCACGTTTATCTATTCAGAAGTCAATAATATATATGGGATATATCAAAAGATAAAAGCGAAGCCATTTGCACCTGTTTCATTACTTGTCAAATACTTATGTCGATGAGCGGAGCTAAAAAAGGCTTTTGATGCTGAAAACTGAAATATCGGTAATAAATAACACTAACAGCAATTCAGAAGCCTCACCAAACAACAAATATTGGTTACTTATTTAAATAAATATTTTACCACTTGCGCATGAATTGATTGATTAATTCCATAAATCAATCGACATGAATAATTTACATGCATTTCGTACAATAATAATGAAAATGGCCATTTTATTTGATCAAAATGACTAATTAGATTCTGGCTATAGTCATAGATAGTTTAAATGAACCTTTTTTATAGATAAAAGGTAAAAGTATTTCTTCAATACATTTAAACAATAAAAAATTCATTTATTGAAAAATTAAAGTGTTTCCATTTGATAGAGTGCTTAACCCATGGTCGGATTTTAAGTACTGCTTGCATTTATTTGCACATATCATACGAGTGATTTGTATTTAAATGAGTTTGCAAGAGTGTCTATTTGCGGATAAGTCTGATTCCCATTAACTTATTAATAAATCTCTGAGATTAAGTATTTATTTTAATAAATTTTGCAATAGATTTGCTTTGGTTTAATGGATATCATATTTTTAAGGTTTTTTTTTATTTTCAAGTTGTGTCGGAATATTTTAGATGTATCACTTTGGTAACAGCACAGAATATTACGAATTGAGCATTATCCGCTTAATTGTCTTTAAATCAAGTTTGCGATTTAGAAGTAAACATCAATCCAATTATTTTTATCTAGACATCGAACAACTTAGCAAAACTACCGCCAGTCACACGCACTGACGCGTTTCGAAATTCCATGATCATCATCAAAGTACGACAGCAAATTGACTAGCGAGGATCAACCCGCAATGCATATTTGTGGAAAGCAAAATTTGATATGCGGCGTTAAAATCTAATGATCTCGCGTACATTGAACTTGACTGAAATTGGCAGCTGCACAATTTCTATGCAGTCATAATCATCCGCATAATTAATTGTGGTGCTTTAGACAAACATAATTTAGTGGTTTTGGCAATATATCTGCCTTGATGAAATATATATTTCAGTCTGGTAAAATAAATTATATTGCTCATCTAACGCGTATTCAAATTTATCTTTAAAAATTAAATATTGTTTTAACTTTTATTTAATTGTGAGCGGTTGATTACCGTTAAATGTTGTATGTTTAAGTTTGTTAAATATTTTTATATGTCAGACTTGGTATAGCTATAACTGGTTTAAATATTTTTAGGTAAAAGGCCGAAAATTTTGAAGCTAACTATATGCCACAATTTTGCAATATGCTATGAATATATGATTTTGTACGTTGCTCGGATGTTTGCAAGAGAAAATTCTTCGAAGGAATCAATAAATTTTTTCGAATTAGTTTAACACCTTCAGAAATATCAGATATTTTGTAGTATATTTTGAGCCAAGGCTAAGAGACAACAAAATGTATATTAGCGCCGAAGCCAACAGGAAAAGCCTCCATTAACATAATATTGTTTTTGAATGGCTGAAATTTAGCTAATCTAGTAATGAATTTATAGTGTTTAGCCGAACCCCAGCTTCCTTCGGATTAGCGCTGAAATCTTTTCAACCGAACGTGAAAAACGTTGTTTATGCAGTTATACAAACGGCATTAGTATAATACTTTTTCCATTTCCGAAAATATACAACTGATGAAACAAATAATTTTAAGATTTTACACATCCTTAATATTTACCAGTGGGATATACCAGCAGTATTCCAAAATAAATTTGAAAAAAAGAGGGTACAAATAAGCAACCATTCTTTAGTGAATAGATAAAAAAGTGTGCGTCTAACTGAAAGAATGTCAACAACAGACGATTTAAAATATCTCAGACCTGAAAACATTAAACCGCAAGATTCCACAATACTCGCAAAAGTTCGTTTATTAAAGTTGAATCACCTATAAACTCCTTATGACCAACATACAATTCGTAAATCTGAGGCAGATTACAAAAAAAATGCAGCACAGAAGAAAACTAGTACTCATACGCTTAATCAAATTGAAATTATTAGAATAAAAACTGAAGAAATATATCTGTACTTCGTAGTACTTTTGTACAAAATTGTTTCATGCAAAGCGCCTCGAAAGCGAAAATTTATGGAAGTAATTAACCGACGTACGACTGGATTCTAGCTTAAACTACGATTATTGTCGCATGAATTACAATTAAAATAATTAATGATGGGAAAAATGTTCGACTTGCTCTAATATTTGTTGCTAAAGGCTAGTTTAAAGCGCGATTTATTATTATAACTTAATGGTTGACGATAAATAATTGCAGTTGTTGTTACACGCTACGTTTACGATTAAGAATTTCTTATTTTTTTATACAAAATGCGTTATATTGGTTGTCATTTCTTTCATTTGAAATAATTTAAATTCAAACATCTGATTGGAGTTTGAAAGGACAATATTATGACAAGTATATTTAGTTACTTAAATTTTAGGTGTCTACCCCCTAGTTCTGAAATATACGTAAGTCAAATGATAGAATAAGTTTGTATTATATAAAACAGAATTTAAATATTTAACTTATTTCAAATCTTGCCTACCATAATGAAGAATATCTAGCATTTATTTAGTCTTTTATTTCTCCTGAACTGAATCTACACATTGAAAGCAGAAACTTTCTTGTATTAAAGAGAATATTACGATGTGATTATATTATAAAATACTACGGATTTACTCAAAAAATGTGGCACTTTATGCTAATTTATTATAAGGTAATTAGATTTCTAGAAAAAATTCTCCGTTAAAAGTTTTTTAGACGGTATTACACTTTTAAAACAAATTTTGTAATTTTTTAAAGCTTGTCAATTTGGTTTAACGTATTTAGTTATTGAAATTTAAGTTGTAGAACAGTGTTATATAACGAATATTGGTATGATCGAATTAGTTAGTGAAAATATTAAATAATTGTCGAATCTTATCTAAAAGTTAGCAATATCATAATCTTGCGTAAGTAAAAGAAATATATTGTTTATATGCTGATTAAAGCTAACAATTTATTTTCGCATTGTGCGTTTTTCTTGCTGCAGTTAACATTATACTTTGAAGTTAGCTCAGTAGCGAGGGCTTGTCTGAGACTATGCTGAATGACTGACAAAAAAGTATTGGCGATGTAAAAATATCTTTTCATTACACATAACAAATATTTATTTGTATCAATAGAATACATACATTACATGCCTTAGGTAAATCAAACAGACTTTAGATAACAAAATCTCTAAAATATTATAAAATTTCCATATTTTGTAAATTTCATTAAGATTTAAGTTCTATTCAACCTATGCAGGTATGCAATAGGGTTTCTTTTTGTGACTTTGCTCATATTAATACCTAGAAACTGCGATGACTTGGCAATAACGGGTTAGTGGGTCCATCCTCACGATACAGCTGGAGATGTACTTATGCCCAGATGGTACAATAACGTCTCGACAACGGACATAAATAAACAAAATTTTCTTAAATTTTTTGTGGCTTTATTTAGGTTTGACACATATCAAATATTTAAATAATTAAATAATCTCTTGTGTGAACTGAAAATTGCGTTTTCCAAGTTTTAATGGTGTTGCAATTCTATAACAAAAGTGGTAAAAGAATAATGTAAAGAGATTAGAATTACTGATAGACATATTTGAAAAGGAACTGGCGCAAAATTTGGAATTCAATTTAGCGCAAAATAAAGAATAGTTTTTAACACAGAATGTCTTTTATTTCATGTGAAACAAGTTGTGAAACGAATAAAATAACGTATTTTATTCCGCATTTAGTCTGTGAGGGTAATTCTTCAGCAGCTCTTCATGCATAACACGAACATTCAAATATTTTCCTCGATTGCATGGCAGTTAATGATTGCGCATGTGACATCGTAACGTCTACACTTGTGTATAGATTACCACCTGCTTCAATTAGACTTGCTTATTGCAGTAGCTTAATACTTTTTTTATTTCCTATTCTTTTTAGTTTAGCGTAAATAGTAGAAAAAAAATAGTATTTATGACAAATTCGTTACTGTATATACTATCAAATTTGCTCGTTAGTAAATAGTTTTTTGGATAAATATTTTTGTCTGAATAAAAATCAATTTTAGAAATTGTTATACATGTAAAATACATATTTTGACTAATATTACAGAGATGCAAATAATCTAAGTAATCGAAACTCAAGATAAGCCAGATAACTGAATATATGCTAAATAATGTAACAATTAAATTATGAGGACAAATAAACGTGACAGCGTCGCATAATGTCTAGATATTTCGTTTCGCGCATCAAACACATTGTTGCAATTATTGATTGAGCTAGAGGAAGTAAACATTATTTGAATGAAGTTTTAAGACTTCAAGTAAGCCCACATCACATTAGACTTCGGTCGCAGAAAATAGCAGAAATCCTTGTAGTTCAACGTACCTATCAATAGTTAGCAGTCATGCATGAATGAGGTCTAAGGAAGGTGTAAACGCGTCAAAATGTGTGTCTTATAGTTCTTTTTACTATGCAGTACAACCTGTTAAACTGTTGGTATTCGTAATTATAATGAAAAATAACTCGGTCATTAAAGCACATCGAAGTTTTTGAAAGTTTAATTTTTTATCACATTTGAAAATTTCATTCAAGCAATAAGATAAATTTCCTACTACCTAATGAATGCATTCCTTTAAAAAATGCTACTTATGCAGTAAGGAGAAGACGATCACCTTGTTGATATATATATATATATATATATATATATATATATATATATATATATATATAAATATATATATAATCTGTAAAATAACCTTTAAATATATACAAAAACTTATGCAAAGGGCACAATATATTTCTACCACACTGTTTGACCATTTGTGTTGTTGATGTAGGGCATAATGCTGATATTTTATAATGAATGACTTTAAACGAAACATGTTGCGCGACATGGAATATATAAATTTCCTGGCCCTTGTGTTACGCTACACTGTGTTTGTATCTACTGTCTTCAATTTTACTCCAAATATTTCGGCTTCCGAATTCGAAAGCTTTTATCTAACAAAAAGTGCTTCCAAAAACAATTTGAAAATCTAGAAGTCAAATGGTAAATTTAGTTTAAACATTTTGATTTATACCTATTTCAAAATAATAATCATAAATGTATTTTTACTATCGAAATAAAATTAAAGTGATTTTATATTACATAATGACGTCTCACTGGATAAGCCTATGCTATAACTATGTGTATGTGCTCGCGTTCGTTTTGGATTGAGAAGAAATCAGTTACTGCATGTGTAAATGTGGTAGTCTTTAATTACAGGATAAAAAAATATTATTATATTCGTTTTTGGATGCGTTACCTGAAAAGTGTGAAACGTATTGTCCGAGACGATGAGTACTATCAGCACCATTTTGTGTTGCTTCCAACGTGTGTGCTTGCATTACTTTGTCTTGATTGTTTGCATTCTTATAACCACCAGTATTATCATGGTTGTTGCCAAATGCATTATGCATATTTTGGTATTTGTCTATATCAGCTGTATTGCCCCCGCTCAGCGCATTATAGTCGTTATTTCTTCGACCACCAAACCTATCATTTTTAGCGTCTTCTGGACTGCCCAGAACAGACGATTTGACATTTCGCAAACGTTGCTGGCCTTTTGATGAGCTTGCATCTGATGCCGGGTTCATCATTACTTCTCCAAGCGACTGATAGCCACCTGACTGGAGCCACTGGTCAGGTGTTGCCTCATCAGGTTGCTATATTGTTTCGATTACATAAAAATTGTCAACAAGAACGCGTAGTTATTACGTGGTACTGGAGCATAAGAAGCGTTAAATAAGTACTGCTTTGTTGTTTGAAACAGCCAGTTTCCGTCATAATATGGTTTTAGCAAGTAAAACTTATGAGAAAACTAACTCATCCAGATGGAATGTTGCACTTCAGCCCGTTTTACAATAAAGTGCAAAAAAATAATTATAGCGCCTTTTATCATTTTATTTTTAAGAATGACATATTTTGCTATTTTGCTTATCAAACTCAATGAAAAGTTCAATAACAATCAATCGAAAGCAGTTTTCGGGGATAGATTTCAGCATGGATGAACTATCTAGAATTTGTCAATGGTTGGTTTTATTTTAGTATACACATTATTAATGAGGGAGTGAACTAAACCTCTGAATATTGATATGTTATATAAAAAATGTTCTCTTGGATGATTAAATTCGCAATTGAATAAGCTTAAAACCTTCAGACAATCCGCTGACAAATATCTGCATTGAAATTTTTCTCATGAGGAACGAAATAACAAAATTCATGTAAAGCATATATTTTCTAAAATGGATTGTGAGCATTTAAAATACTGGATAATATGTCTTTAGTGTTCTGCTTATTCTATAATATGATGGTACTGCTAGAAAACTGATCTTTAATGCTAACATATCTATAAGTAGATGTTACCTTACCAAACCAAGCAGCGTACAATTTTGATGCACATTTAGTGTAAAATCAAATGTTAATAGCTCTTGTCAAAGTTCTACAACATTATGACATTCTCATAGATTATATTTTGATAATGTTAATTAGAAGTAAAAACTGATTGGAAATTGATTTTAATGGAAATTAGAACACAGTCCGTATTTTAACGCACATTATTACCTGATCTATGTTGTTAATAAAACAGAAAATTTTCGAATAAATTTCCTCGATGAAAAAATCCTAGGTTGTGCCTAGCACAGTTCAGATAATTATGGTATATCCAGTCCCGCAATAAGGTCATTATTCTTGTAAACAATATTTAACATACACGTTTTTCTCATAATGTATTTTCAATAGGCAAAGACAGAAATCTTATGAAATACAGTACCTGTTTTTTGCTTTTTCTAATCCGTTATCGAAAAATGAACGAATTTTCTTGCGTATTTTCATATGATATTGGTCATAAAATCCATATCTAAAGAAATAGTGACCTACGGAAAAATAGAAATACTTAAACACAAAAGGACATAATTTCAACGCAAAAATATTGCAAGCTACAAATTGTGTCTAAAAAGTATCCTCCATTAGAAACTCAATTTAGTTTTTTGCAATCAGTCTATGTCTTAAAAACATTACCTAGAGGACCTGATCATATGATTTCGATCAAATTCAGTGCGATTTCAGATGTGCGTTTTCCATTCAATAGTGCTTTTTCTATCTAACCATGTGGATAAATAAGTATAATAAGATTAGACATTTAACGCACGTTCATATAGAAGCATTAAAAGTGTCAACGTAAAATTATCGATCTTGAAAGTAAGAATATTAAAAAAATATCAGTCACCTCAAAAATATATTATATGCTTTAAAATAACTTGTCAAAAATATTTCCCTCGTAGATGCTCCACCACATATGTAAACAGTCGTAATAAATTTTCTCGATCCCATTTTATATTCAGTCTTTGGACAATTGAAAGCCCAACGAAATATTTCTGAACGAAATTAGATCAAGGCAAAAATAGTGGGTAAACTAGCATGCGAATATTAGAGATTGAGGTAAGTTGACCTATAAAACCTGTAAAATTGACAACTAAAGCGAAATTTAAGCAAATACTAATTACTCGGATGGTGATAACAATTGTTTGCAAGTTTCATATAAACACGAATCCATATACATAAAAAAAAAAATATATATATATATATATATAATTTTTATAAGCTTATGCTTAGCATAAGTTAACAAAATCATATCATCCAGTAGACCTGTTTCATCCCAATCTGGAAGTCTTCTAATACTGTTCGTATTTTTTTGGCGGACAGGGTTCGATTTAAGGCACGTTTACTTTGGAGTCGGTGATCCTATCCATTGTGTCCCCTTGTTGCAATCTGTGCTCAATTTTCAGTTATTTACTGACTTAAACTTTTGGTTAGCCCTTGCTACACAACAAGCCAATGTGACGGATTTTTTAAAAACTCACTATACGAAAAGCAATGCCTAATCTTCCATTAGAGAAAAAACACCTATGCTCCTTCTGTGGCAAAATTCTAGACAATACTTGAAGAGTTCCCAATCACGAAGATAGCGGTCTACTGGATTAATAGCCTTTGCTAAATTGCATAATAACTAGTTTCTACTGACTAATGTTTATATAACGGATAAGTGTTTAAATGAAGCTAACAACCCTGATCTAAATAAACAGTTAGAAACTTATTTTCGTAAAAGTAAAATTAGCTAGAGAACCACTTTGCGTTTCATTAGATGCATTTAACTCTAAACTACCGCTTACCAACTAAAATTCAATGGTTTCTTTTACAGAGTACCTAAATAATTCAAATCTGCTTTACCGTCCTCGTACATTAATGGCAATTAGTACTTATTGCGATGCGTTTTCGTAAACGCGAGTCTATACTTACCTTTACATTACAAATCTTGTATGCCATAGACTTACGCCTTTCTATTCAGCTTCTAAATTGACTATATTCATAGGGTAGCCCAGAAGTTGAAGAGTTCGTCTTCAACTTCACTTCAGTAATATATCAGCCAAGCAGCCCCGACATGTCTCACGTCCAGTCTTTGTTCATCCTCAACTACATAATGGCAGGAAATTATATTTTCGAAAAGGAACTGTTAAAGCACCGTTACAAAATACGTATCGCGGCATTTACCAGATTTAACTTCGCCAGCGAAAATCTTCTTTTTCATACAAAGCACAAAACCCACTCGGCTAACGCAGATAAGTTAAAACTTGTATTTGATCGCCTGATTTTTGCAGTACAAAAATATGTGCATTCGTTTGTCGCTCCTCACTCAAATGGTTCACCGTACCTCGAACTTGATTTTCATACTATGCAACCAAGGAACATTTATTTTTCTATATAATAGGAATTTATTTTTCTATGAATCAAAAATTTGCCTTATTTTAGCGTATGCTAATCGCGCCCATTTTCACATCCCGCTTGCCAAGCTCATATGCATTCCACATAATTCATATACTCTATCCTCAATTGTCACACGCGGTGTGACCAACTCTGATTCATTACCCACATTGTTTCAATTATGAGCAGATTTTTCGCTTTAGAGCACTTCGTCAACATGGAAAGAACATTATTTGAGAAAGCATTTTTCTTAATTTTCAAGTTGCATTGTTATTGCATCTTACGGTTGCAACCTTTGTGTTCAAATTCGCTAAATTTGATTTGATCAGCTATTGTTAGCTAACATCATGTGTAGCGCCATTAAGAAGTCGAAATCATATCTCAGTGTACGTAATATTTATGTACAAAGCCAATTCAATAGTTGACCACTTTCAAAATACTTGCATGGCTACCGAATGTCATTGACCACTATAACCAGTACTTATTCGCGTCATTGGTCTTGAGGAATTTTCTCATATCAACTATGTTTAAGTTTAAACAATAAATGTTTGCGCGGGTGGTGGTAACAGTTCTTTAAATCAAGTTTGCGAGTTTGAAGTAAACACAAATCTCATTGTATTTAACCAGTCGTCGAACAACATACCAAAACAACCGCCAGTCGCAAAGCACTGACGCGTTTCAACCTTCCATGATCATCATCAGAGTACGACGACAAACTGACTAGGGAAGATCATGCCGAGGCTTGCCTGAGAGACACCAACTTAAACCGGACATGGCCATTTATACCACTATGTGAATTTATTCTGAGGCTCTCGAACGTATGCAACATCACTCAAATTTGCTGCACACGGAAGAAATAAACTTTTTTTAGAACCAATACGCGTTTATTTGGCTTCTTATGATTGAAACTGTAAGGGTGTATGATTCAGCCAAACATCTGAACGTTCTGATATAATTCTTAAGTAATATATAGACAGATCATCAATCAATTACTTAACCGAGTTGAACCTCTGCTCAAAACAAGCAATAATACCTCGTGAGGACAAACATCTTTCTCTCTGTTGGAAGAGGAAGTTTGTTAAATAGGTCAAAAGAAGCCCCGGCATTTTATAATTAAATTCAAATGCAATGCTTGATATTCTTTGGCTGACAAAAAATCAAAAGTGGATCACGCGAACTAATCCGACTACAGACCAATCACATGCTACGTGCAACGAATTGCCTATTTAGGCACGATGTACTTGCTACGCAGACACACGTACTTTTTTTTCGCATGCTGTTTGCCGTCAGCTGTCTGGATCACAAGTAATATTGCTCTTGCATTGACAGGGTTCAATCAAAAATCATGATCGCTTAACTTATCAACCGTACCTTTCAGTTTACCTGTCTCTTTGTTATTCCGCATACATTATATGCAAGAATTATTATTGCCCTCAGTACAGCGACTGACAAATTCTGGATTTCCGGTTCATCTACTTGTTGTCAATCTACACAATGAAATCCTTATGACAAGGCTTCCACCACCCATAAATTGACTGGAAATTTAATTCATATAACTAAAGTTATATAGCTTAAATTGATTTAATGTTTACTGGCTTTCCTGTGCAATTGATTGTGTCAAATTAATAGAAAATGTTTAAAAGGCAGATGAATGAAAAATCACGAAAGTGGACAATCTACCTGATAATTCAGTTTATAGAAAATGCTGTTTTCCGCATTTGAAGTAAAAGAAGTACAAACAGTCCAATCACACATTATATGCAGTTTAATTTTTCGGGTAAAATAAGTTAGAGCATTTGTCTTTACTCACATTTAGAGAAAAGATTTGTCGTTAATTCGACCGTGAATGTTCATTATCAATATCTCTGCTTAAATTTTAGATCTATTTACGTAGACGGATTGACTAAACGATTAATAACAAGAATTTTAAAAATTACGAATATAATTTATGTTTCAGCTGAATTATGAATGTATATCCGTAATTGTGCAAAAAGATCAGTTAAAGCTTCTCAAGCATGTTCTTCATATAATAAAACAAACATTGGTTGCGCGGGTGGTGATAACAATTATTATAATCAAGGTTGCAGTCTTGATATAAGCACTTGACCCATTAATTACTTACATATGTCAGTATAAACGAAGAATTGTATATAGTATAGAAGAGGTAATTCATCCAGTAGACCGGTTGACACCGGACTACTGGATGAATTGCCTTTTCTATACCATACATCTCTTAGTTTATACTGACATATGTAAGTAATTAATGGGCCAAGGGCTTATTTCAAGACCGCAATCTTGACTATAATAAATGTTCTTCATGTGTTGTTTGAAAGCTACTTACTATGTGCGACACCGACAAGCGTAGTATTTCATAAAGCGGTGTAAAGTACAAATTGTTGCTGCAATTCGGCTAGAAGGTAAAGATCGTATTGCCCTGACTCTGATTATGAAGTGATTAATTAAAATAATTAGAATTGTCTCTGTTTCAAATTCACACTATTTCATTATTTGTTTAGGTTTACTTAAAGATACAAATATTTTTTTACAGGATATACTAGAAGAAAAGATATATTTTACATATCATGTTTTCTGCCCACTTTAACTAACATTAATGGTATAATGAAAATGATAAAAGCTTGCACGCTATTATATGAAATAAATAATTTCCTTTAATTGACTGTCCTTAGCATCTGCAGATTGCGTAATTGTTAAAAGAATATGTTAACAAAATTAATATTTTGTTCTTACAGCGATAAACCATGCAGTATGCACATATATTAATACTACTTAATGTCCATTATCTTAGAAAAATCCTTATAGAAAATTTCGAACACAATAGCCTGTGACTAATAAAGAGTGCGTTTTTTGTGGAAAATAGAGCCGAATTATTACTTGAGCACTTTAAAAAACAAAATCATTTCTTCAAATATATATGTCACAGGATTGCATTTCTTTGTCTCCTTCAAGGAAGTCGTTCGCATAATTATTAGAGCACTCTTTCTATTCCGACGAGATATTTATCACGCATTTATCAAAAATTCGTCTTGAAATTTATTGATTGATATGTTGATGGACACGTCTCTCGCATGTGCTGTGGTAATTTATCTGTCTTTCATGAGTAGACTTGTGTCACCTTGGTGGCAACTCTGGATGTGTAGATTGTACTTTAATTCGCTTTACAACTTGTGAGGATTCTGGCAGTGTTAGTGACAATTATTACTTTACTTGTGTAGCCGTCTTTGCTTTAACTTGTTTAAAAACATTTTAAATAGATTTTAAAGCATGTACTACGCCTCGTCTCATTAGGCTGGATACTACAATTGTTTCTGTTTATGTTAATTGCAGGTTAATCGAAAACAACATTATGTCGGTAGAACCATTGAATGTTCCTGTGTGGTTGCGTGTTGTTCGGTATAATGAGCTACATTCACGTATAATATTTTATCTGACCTTGCTGATTATATTATGGAGAACTGGCTAAAAACCAGCTGGATGTTCTTTTCTTCAAACATTCTCTAAAACTGCCGAGAGGTAAAATGCAGATACTAGTAGGTACATAAATAACCTTATTAAAAATTTAACCTTTAATGGTAAATTGCACGTTTTTTGTGCACGTAATTATGAGTTTTTTTATAGTAATTAAAATGTATCGAACCACCGAAATATTTAATTCACATTATGCCAGACAAAATTTGATTATATCTCTCAGTGAAAGCAAATGAAATTCTTATGTTGTCACGGATGTCTTCCTACTTTAATTCGATTTCTAAAACCAAAGATACCCGAATTGTTGACATATTTAAAACATTGCCTAACATTTATTGTGGTTTGTAGCGATAATGTTAAGGATTCTGCTGCGTGTTATTGATTAATTTTGTAATAGGCTGTAATGGAGGTGTTCTTAAGGGTGTCACAATTTTTCAAGATTTCAGTTTGCCGTATAATCTTGCGGTTTTTAATTTAATAGATTTTGGTTTTTGAACATTTTCCAAGAGTACTGATTTGTTTACAGGATCGTCCATTTAAAAAGAAACGGTTTTGAAAATTAACTTTGACATCTGCTTCAATATTATCCTAGTCAAATTTTTGTTTCCTGATTTGTTTCAATTTTGAAAGAGTATTTATGATCTTGTTTATGAACGTCCTATACGCGGAAATATCAAATATAAAACCTGTCGATCCTTTCTCAAGTGTGGAAAGTTGTATTGGTATTTTCCTTAGTTTATCCATATCTCTCAGTAGCGATTTGACTGCCTTGGGCGACGTCTCTTGCTTAGTTATTTTAGACGCTTTTATTTGCGGCCTGACTGCCTACCTCATCACGTTCACTTGAATTTGTAGTTTTGACACGGCAGCATTTCGATAGCTGTTAATAAAAGCAGCAGAATTATTATTATATTTTATTTGACCGGATATTTTGACTAAATCTCTCGTGCGGTCGTGCATATCTTTTTCACTCGTTATTTAAATTGTCGTTTATGGTTTTGTATTTAAGGCCTCTGCTTCACTTTTGTTTAAATTTTAGAATTGATGGCCTATTCATTGAATCATTTACGGACAGGCGATCTATTTGTCTCAATAAATTTAGCTTTAGTTAAAGTGAATCACGAAGTCAAATTAGTCTAGCATAAGGCATAACACCAATTTCAGCCAGCAAAGCATGATTGCACTGGATGCCAAAAATGCAATTGACAACTCTCATCAACTCTTCTGTAATATATATATTCACATGAATTTACAGTAGCACATATATTAGATATGCTAAAAATCAATTAAACAAAACATCTTCCAATTTTGACACCAGAATTTGATTAAAGAGCACTTAACACTATCAGAAAAATCAAAACTTTTCAAGAATAGGCTTTAAAAGTAGCATACTTGTTATTAAACCAATATTTAAGGCCTACATATAAATACATATAAAATATAAATTTTGTCCTTAATGTAAAAAGCCAAGCGCCTTACCTACGTTTTTACAACTATCACTAACAGGATGATGAATTCAACTTCCGCCGAATTACTTAAACAACATATAATGTTCTATATTCTTGCTAAACGTGACCATATTTTGAAATGCTATCGCAATAACTTAAACTTATCTGACAACGAACAGAAGTAAAAGTAGCTGTACAAACATTAACTATTTGCGTCATTACGAACGCCAGAAAATGCACAATCAACAGAGAGACTATATGAACAATCTACACAACCTGTATTTTTAGCATGGATGTACTACACAATTTATTATCGTTGTGATAAAACGTATATTAGTATTTTAATATTAAGGTCTAAATCGGCTCTGCTGGCGTAGGAGAGAATTTGAATAAAAAGCACAATTCATCCGTGTGCACAATGGTTTCGTGTTTACTGGCGACTCGTCAGTAGTAGCCGTTATTAGGTCCTTTACCCACAATATATTTGGGTGACGCATGTGGGGAAATAGGACCCTAAAATCTATTATACGAATATGCAAACCTGCAGTAGTGAACCTAACTTTATACAAAAGCTTCGATAATGTGAGTTGCAAAGCTAACTCACGATATGTAATATATATACTCAGCCTGAAAAGGGTACCAACACTATGCCTTTTGTGTCAGTACCCGATACCACCATTATGGTACCGAAAAGGTACATGGTACTAACCTATATTGGCCGAGTCGATACATGGCACCAAATAGATAGATCTCAATGTATGCTAAAGTTCAACCAATTTGCGAATTAAAATTATTTCTGACCACCTGTTACTCCAGCAAATCCATTCACTCTGGACTTGATCGATATCAGTTATCTTATATCGCGATAACCATGACATCATTCAATTCAATATGTAAAAGTTAGATAATATTTGTGGCGGACAACTAATATTTATGCAAGGATGTATTAGGGTTTGCGCACCTAGTCACAAATTAGTTCAAAAAAGATCAGAAGGATAAACCTAAGATAGCGTGAACGGAAAATATAATCTCCTGCACATTCGTTTCGTGGTCACTGGCGACTCTTCGGTAGGATCCCGTATTATGCCCTCTACATACTCTATGTTCTGGTGAGGAGTGTCGGAAAATGGGACGCTTCAGTCTCCTATGCGAATGTGTAAAGCTGCAGTAGTGAAGCTAACTTCGTATACAGTCTTCGACAACGCGACTTCAAAGCTAACCCACTATAAATAATATATATATATATATATATATACGATTCTGTAAATGATACCAACACTATGGCTATTGAGTCAGTACCCGATATCAACATCATAGTACCGAAAAAGTACATGATACTAACACTATGGTTGCCGAGTTGGTACATGGTACCAACATAATATGTTTCAATGTACGCTATAGTTCACCAAAATTGAGAATTACAACTATTTCTGAACATCTTTTACTCCAGTATACCCTTATACTCTGGCCCTGATCGATATGATTTATCACAATTCGCTGTATTCATGGCATCATTCAAATCAATATATAAAAGTTAGATACTGCTTGTGGCGGAGAACTAATATATATTTTCCAATGCCGCGATTTGCGTATGTGGGTTTTATCTCTGCACAACACTTTCACAAAGATCCGATTGATCACTATACTCATTTCCTTTTTGTCTTCGATCGGGCTGGGTTTGTATTCGACCCTTTCTTCCGAAGGCTTCAGCATCATTCATGCTAACCAATGAAAATTCGGTTCTATCACATCTTTGTTTACTAGCGACGTTTCGGTGCGTAATTTCCAGCCCCTTCCTCGGGGAACTATACACAGCACAATACTCATAATGGCAGATTTAAGCAAATGTGGTAACGTCGCTCCGAAACCGTTCTATTTTTTTGACTCACCAATGGTTTTAAACATAGAATTTTTCTCAGTAACTAAACTCAATATATGCATATGTCTAGCGCACATGAAAACTCTCATTCAACAGCTAACTCTACATATATATATATATATATATATATATATATATCCGCACCTATTTGCATTAGCAGACCAATCCTTACCATATTTGCGTAAATCTGCTATTATGAGTATTGTGCTTTGTATAGTTGTCTGAGGATGGTGCTGTAAATTACGCACCGAAACGTCGCCAGTAAACAAAAATGTGATAGAACCGCATTTCCATCGGTTAGTATGAACGATGGTCAATCCCTCGGATGAAAAGGACGAATAAAAGTCTAGCCCGATCGAAGACAAAAAGGAAATGGCTATAGTGATCAATCAGATCTTTGTGAAATTGTTCGTGAAAGCTAAAACCCGCGTACGCAAAACGCGGCATTGGAAAATACGAAGCTCACATTTCGCAATCAAATTTCAACTAGTATAAATGTATGTGTATTAGGTGTTGCGAACCTAGTAACAAATTAGTTAAATTATTACCAGAAGGATAAATCAAAGACAGCATGAAATGAAAGTATAATCACGGGCACATAACTTGCATGCTTACTGGCGACTCATCAGTATGAGCCGGTATTTCGCCCTTTACCCACTATATATTTGAGTGAGGAATGTGGAAAAATATGATGCTAAATCTCATACACGAATATGTAAACCAGCAGTAGTGAAACTAACATTATATAAAGTCTCCACAATGCGACTTGAAAGCCAACTCACTCTATATAATATTTTAACCAAGTGTGATAAGGATACCAAAATTATGGCTAGTGTGTCAGTACCCGATACCAACATTATAGTACCGAAAGGCACGTGGTACTAACACAATGATTGCCTAGTCGGTTCGTGGTACCAACGCGATGGATTTCAATGTATGATAAAGTTTACCAAAATTGACAATTACAACTATTTCTGAACAGCCTTTATTCCTACAAATCCATACACTCTGGCCTAGATCGATATCAGTTATCACATTTCGCAGTAATCATAGCATCATTCAATTAAATATATAAAAGTGAGATACTGTTTCAGACGAGAACTTATATATACGCAATTTTGTATGAGGTTTTGCGCACCTAGTAACAAATACGTTCAGGTGTGACCAGAAGGATAAACCGAAGACTGCATGAATGGAAATTATAATCTCGTGCACGTTCGTTTCGTGCTTACTGCGACTCTTCAGTAAGTACCAGTATTTCGCTCTTTACCCACTTTACATTCGGGTGAGGAATGCGGGAAAAGTATAACGTAGGAACAACTTCTGTCTATTTCATATATTAAAATTTCTCATTTATGCTGTTTAATTTACATCATATATATATATATATAATCAAATAAAAATTTTATTCGAATATAATTGGCCAACTATCTTAATGCAATCAGCATAAAGCGACAAAATTTATTCAGTTTTCTTCCATCGAATGCCATAGCGTGTTAAGAACATTTGAGAAATTGGTCAGTCCATGTTGCTTTTTGAGGTTTGATCCAATTTTCTGGTCACTTCTACTTAAACCGCAGTTATCTTAATTGTCCTTTCCCTCATGGGCACTTTCAAAGTGGGCTTCTTGATAGCCACCCGTATGTGAACATTCCTCAATAGTGTGAATAAAATCAGGTCACCTGTCTTTTTGAGGGAAGATCAACTATTAATAAATCCTGTGACTAAATTTAGTTTTCCTGCATAACTGAAAAGGACAGTGTCAGCATATATCAGTTTCCTCACACAATATAATTATTTACTACCTATTTTATAATACCATAGACAGCGGATTGCTGTTTGTTTAAATAAATTGTTAAATACATTCACGCGTAAAAAATCTTAAATATTCAGCTTTGTTGATTTTACATAATTCTGTGCATTAATTCTATGATATTTGTGTAATTTTAATGTTTTGATAGCACGTAGTTAGATGGATACGCTAAATTCAAGAATGCATGATTTTTTGCTTGCTGGCGACTCAACAGTTAGATATCGGGCCTACGCCTGAATCAGCCACTCCTTTGATAGCTCGATGACATGTTGATTTTACGCAAGTATTGATGTATAACTATTTTGATTTTAGTTGAATGATGTCACAATTACCACGAAAACCAGATGATAATTATCGATCTATACTGAAATATATGGTTTTTATTAGAGAAACAGGTATTCATATAGGTGAAACGTTAAAAATCATTCTTTTGATATCTTTACATATCTTTTACATATTATATAGCACAATATGTTGACATAAAAAGTGAAATAAATATTCATGTAAATATTTAGCCAACCTGAATGTGTATGTTGACGGCTACCGATGCGTTCAGTGGTACAGGTTTTCCCATGTCTTGCACAACTATAATAATCAGAAAGCTCCGCACATTAGACGGTAGACTCTTCGTTAACAACACAACACCGGTTACTGGATCTATACTGAACTGTGGCTCACTAAGTCCAGACTCTACCAAATAAGTGTTCTGGAGTTTTTCATCAACTAAATTGATTTGCTTAGGAGAATCCAATGAAGTTTGATTAAAACTAGCCCGTTTTGATGTGCTCGCTTCGGTAGGCTGCCAGTGATCTTGACTTCTATGTGTAAAAGAGGTAGGAGTTATTTGACGCAATGAATAGCGCAATGTGCCATTTTCACCATTGTCTTTGTCCTTTGCCTCGACAGTGAAAAGGTTGTCTCCAATCGGAACGTCCTGACCCAATTTCAACATTGAATGTGGCTTTGGAAATAAAATTTCTGGTGTATTATCGTTTACATCGTCCACAAAAATGGTCACAGTTGCTGTAGCAGTATGCCTAGGTTTTTGTAAAATTGAATTGTGTGGCCTATGTTGGGTGGTCAAAGCTTGGTACTGGCTGCGTCTTCCCCCAGACTGTCCGGCCGTGCGCCATGGCAAAATTGCTGTTGGTGATAGGTGCATTTTTAGTTCATCGAATCCAGGTGGCCCCATATTGTTCTTTATATTATTATTGCTAGTGGGTGAGTTATCTACACCAAGAACATGAAATCGGTACTCCGATTTATATTCTCGGTCCAACTGGCGAATCACGTGCAGCTGACCAGTTTGACTACCAATAGTAAAGAACATCTGATTTCGATATCTCTTCTCGACTAGCCGATCTTTTGGATCAACATTTCCTCCCATCAATGTACCATTGTTGTCGCTTAAAATATTCGGTAGATCAAGGTGATAGGTTATAGCTGCGTTAGAGTCAAAATCCATGTCAATGGCCTTAACACTGCCCAAGACACTCTGACTAACAGGACTCTCGTTTTCAACCACATGAAATTCATAGTGTGATTTTGTAAACACTGGAGCACAATCGTTTACGTCGAGGATGTAAACTTTTACCTTCGTTGTTGCGTTGTGTATTCCATCAGTAGAAAACGCCTCCAAACTGACGTATGGTTGATCGATCGGGAAGCTAGATTTGCTCGAATCATGATGCAATTTAGTCTCGTTTTGCATGTCAAATAAGGTGATATCTTCAAGTAGTTGCTCTCTGTCAAACGGTCTTACAATGAATAGAACTCCACTTTTTGAATCGATACTGAAAGCCTGGCTTGGATTGGTTGAAAGTCCGTAGGTTATATTATTATTAACATCATTGTCATTAGCGATAAGCTTACCAATCGGCACACCAGCCATACGTAGCTTAGCCTCATTAGGATATGCTGAGGGTTCGTTTTTCTCACTCGACTGAGAAATCGGTACATTCTCTTCAACAGCAAATATATACTGGTCAAGGGTAAACCGAGGTGCCTCATCATTTACATCATCAATGAAAACATGGACCAGGGCAGTGCTTGTTAACTGTACGGCATCAGGAGCATTCATATCCGGCTCCATTTTGTAGTGTCCGCCATGTCTAGTTTTTAAATCTATGTTCTCGCCATTTGGATTGTCCACACAAATTATGCGAAATGTTATCTGGCAAAAGATAGCATTAAAAATATACAAGTTGGACTTGATTAGAAAAGTTATAATTTATACTTTTGAAATGCGAGCTTTAATAAAATTCATTGTACCCTTCTTGTGTGCAAAAACAAAAAGAAATTTTATAAGATACAGGAAATATTTGTTTCGCATAATCTTCTCAAATATCTACTAATGAACATATCTTTATATATAAATTGGAAAGCAAAACAAGATAGAAATATGTGAAAAACGGAAACCAATCAATTGCGTGCGTCACATCCAGTTCAAGCTCAATGCCTGTACATGCTTCTTCTGCTTGCATAAATCCAACTGCAATTTGTATATCCATAAGGTTTCGTATGTGGCTAGTTCCCTTTTGTTATTGAATTTAGTAATTATTTTGAATGCTACGTCTGGAGAACATACGTGCGATTTTTCGATGATGTGTTGCGCAGTAGCAGACGTGTATTCACCATTTGATTTAAAACAGGCGTTTAAGTTACAATGTTCTCTCATTGGAGTAATTAACCGTCTTGTCGATCGGCCTACGTAAGTTGATCGAAATAATATTTGATATCGACATTAACGGCTGTTTCTCTTTGATTTCTGGTAAAGGCAATTGTGTTACCCTAAATAACACTCATAGTTTAGCTGCATTAAATGTACATGTTAATGCTGCTTCAATTTTCTTTTGTGCCATTCGGGAAACTGCATCACACGGAAATGGGATGTTTATGTAGACTGTTTTCTTTTCTGGCTCATAATAAGTCTGGTTCTGTTTAATTCACCTTTTAATATAATTATTTATAATTTTAAATTATTATTATAATTTATAATAATTATCCTTACTATAGTATAAACTATAATAGCTATACATCGGATAAAATTTAATTACTCTGTGAAAACTCAGTTTGACCGAGAGTAGAACGTATGCTCTATTTACAGAAAATGATTTACTTATAGGCTTTATACGAAAATTTTACAATGAGTTACCAAAAATGCGAGGAATTTGACGATTATGTAAATATGCTGCAAAGATAGAAGTCTAAGCGGCAGTTATATTAGGAAAAAACATTTTTAGTAAAATGGGACAATGGGATTTATTTTAAATGTGCTTTAAACTGCAAAGCATCGTGTAACATTGTGGCTTCCTTGGATATAAATTTATTTTATTCTCGATGCCCCGGTCATTCTCAGCTCGTTTTCAATAGTCACACAAATTTTAACACAACAAGCTCTGTAAAACAGCGCACTTTTTTAATACTAAATTCAACATTGAGTCGATAAATAAGATTATTAGGGATCAAATATATTATAAGTACTATATTGAGGCAAACACTCGCTTTAGGCATTGAACTAACAAACGAAACAGATATTGTAGAACCATTCAACACTTTAGGGTTATATTAAATATCTTGAAAAGACTATAATCTGACCTATGAGCGGAAAGGATGCGCCCATATAGGCTTATGGTTAAATCCAGAAATTTAAGCTAGCTATTGACCCGCGTATATCTGGCTACAAGAGAGATTTAGAGCTGTTAAGTGTCTTCATTTATAACTAAATACAATTTACCATGTAATAAGAGTCTAAATTGGAATGAGATCCGGAAGCATTATTTTGAACGTGTTGAAAAATTGCTACGCTCAATATATAATGAGGCATTTACCATTAGCAGGAAAGAAGACGGGACGAATTCGATGAATTAAATATGCAGAGTAAAAGATAAAAATGGTGACAGAACAGCCAATATATTCAAAATTATTATATCAATTTAATTTGCCTACCTTGATTAATAAGACTATTTCATTTTGAGTGATACCTGGTATTTCTTCCTAAATTAGACAGTTTCCATTTAAGCATGCACCCATTTTGCGATTACTTTAATTATCCTTTCTGCCATTCGTCTTTTTCATGCTCTATCATTTTAATTGCATTTGTTACTTCGATGAATGTCTGATTACGAATTAACCTCAATTTACGTTGTCATGCGCTAATAACAAGTTCAGCTCACTCTGGCATTTATTACTACTTAGTAAACCAATATCAACAACCTTGTTTATATTACTAGTCTGAATTAATGTATCTATCGATTGACAGGTTTTTCAGTTGACATGTGCCAAGATATGCGATAATAAAATCAATCACCGGCTAGAGAAAATAACTCAACAATTTAGTGAAACTTCGGAAATTTTCCTATGATCAGGCAAAAATTGTCATGCGTAAATTTGGTAAACTTAGGTGGATGCAGAGAGATGTTCGACATGGGCGGGTGTAATCTTAATATAAATTACATTACTAAAAGACCCATCTATATATGACAGGTCAATTGGTCTTATAACATTATTAACTCGATACTCCTTGCAAACTTGCGTAACGTGATATGTGTAGATCTAAACGTATAAAGTATATAGTGGTATATATCTGAATAGGGTTGTACAGATGTACAGGCATATGTCTATATATCTTAAAGGAACACTAGATTTGGTTAAAAGTAAGTTATACTAAAGTTTAGAAAAAAATGACACCCTAAAAAAGAGAAGTACTTCTGTGTTGGTTTATTGTGCTTCCTTAGTTAACATTTGTGTGAGCGTTGAATAATCTTTGAGGACGACCGCGGGGACGAGTGGTAGATAGGACAGAACAACGTGATGAAGCTTTGCAGGTATTGCAAGAAAAGTTTAATTTCATCGGTGAGGATGACATTTACATTTACTTAGACAGGAAATGATGCCATATTTTGTGACCAGGTTGTAATTTAAGGCTGAAAAGTAGGAAAGTCGGATAAATTAAGGCTGCGTAATATAATGGAAGTAAACAGACGCGAATATGTACATTAGAATTGGTTAATTTCCTCCATGTGAGATAATACTTATCAAAAGTCAACTTCGATGAGAATAGAAAGAAAATTGTAAACTTTATATCTGTTTAAGCTGATATTTAGTACGAATAGGTACTTTAAGAGATAGCGACTGTTTTGTGTACTATTTTGTATTAAAATATAAATACAATTTCTTTAATTTAAAATGAGTGTTACTTAGTATTTATATAGCTTGTCTTGACTTGGAAATATAGTAATGGATTTTAAAAAATTGATTAAAATTATTGCCGAAATGGAAATCTATTACTAGGACATTATGATATTCATTTATAAGGCAGTTCAATAATCTGCGTTTAGATTTTGGGAAACAGGTGTATATAATTAAACACCTTATGAAAATCATATCACTAACAAAATCTTAAAAAGTATAACGTTAGTTTGCGCTAGTGCATTTACAATGATAAGATATTTCATAGTCAAATTTCTATTTACGACAATATAGTATTATAAACAAGACACGTCTCACTCTCATTTTCTCCTCAAGTATCTACAAATGCAAATAAACAAATATAAATAAGTTCATTTAATTCAGGAGAAAATAGAAGTAAAAGTTTTCATCGGATAAAATTTCTTTCTGTATTCGCACATAGGATAGGTAATGTAAGTTTTGTTAGAAACGTTTTCTTTTTAATTCTAGAATTTATTAAAGTGCGAATTTTTGTTTGGTAATTAAATGTAATTTTTTTATAAATACATTTAAATAATCCAAATATCTAGTAAAATTAAATTAAAATTTGAGAATCATTTCTATTATTATTTTATTTAATACATTGAATTTAAGCGTATAATTGTTAAAATTTTTAATAATACTCGAATAATATTATTTTATATCAATTTTCACGGTATTTTTTAAACAATATAACGATTTAGACATAAAACAAAGTTATTTTCGTCAATTTAGCATCAAATTATTCTTTAATGTTTGCTTGATTTAAAGAAGCCATTTTCTTTTTATATATGACAAAACTACTATCCAGTGCATAAGTTCACTTTTAATATATTGCCTTTGCATAAGTTGCAAGTTTTGAATTTAGAAGCTGATACAACATCGCAAAAATTTCTTGTTAGAAAAAGGCTAAATTTACTTTATTTATATCTATATTACATCATATAATATCAAGCATAAATACAGTTAGTAAAACTATATGTCATGCAAATTTGGTTCCTCAAAATTGCATTCTTCGATTAATTTGAATTATAATCATCTACTTCATGACGTAAAAAATATGAGAATATAGAAGTGAAGGGAATTTAGATATTCAGCTCTCACATCTACAGGGCATGTACACATAGCACTTTATATGAAATATGGGCTACATAATTGCTATGCAGTTACCTTCATAAAAGCTTTACAGATTTCACGGCATACACATCAGTTATACAGTTGAGGAATCATTGATTGCGTTGTTGGCAATAATAACTGTGTAAAATGAATTTCGCAAGTTTGGGAAATAGACCAATCGTATGGTATTTAACCACTCGGTAAACACGCCGCAACTGTTGTTAGTCACATATGCTGGCGCATTTCGATCTTCTGGGATAACCATCAAAGCTCGACGACAAACTCATGGTGTGCATTTCGGACTGTTTCACGTTAGTCAGTTTGCCGTCATGCTCTAAAGATGACCATAAACGGCTGAAATGTTTTGACATGTTATGTGTCTGGTTAGGTAAAATAGGATTCGAGTTTATGTCAAGCCTGCTAACGTCATTTAAATTTTCGTCATCAACAACTGTGCAATAAGTGATTGTTTAAGGTAATATAGTTAAAAAAGGGCATTACAAAATCAGACAAAAGCATGCGGACCTATGATTTTAGCAAACTCATATTTAAAAATTTTAAAAGTCGAATCTGACACGAAAGGAAAGATTTTACACTGCAGGCACAAATAACAAAACTGATAGGCATTCAGCTCGCCGAATTACATCACACATATATTTATTTTGTTTATTTGCTAAAAATACTTACCGTTAAAAAAATATTATTAAATATCAACCGCTCAACACATTACTAACAACAATTCACATTATTCAAGTATGTATTAGGTGTTGCGAATCTAGTAACAAATTAGTTAAGTTGGGACCAGAAGGATAAACGAAAGTCAGCATGAAAAGAAAGTATAATCGCAGGCACATTGGTTTCGTGCTTACTGGCGACTCATTAGTAGGAGCCGGTGTTACGCCCTTTAACCACTATATAGTCGGCTGACGAATTTGGGATAATAGGACTGTATTATAGCATACAATGATATCCATCATGTTGGTACCAAGTACCGACTAGGTAACCATAGTGTTAGTACCATGTACCTTTTCGGTACTATAATATTGGTATTGGTTACTGACATAATAGCCATAGTGTTAGTATCCTTTACAGACTCGGTATATATATTATATAGAGTGAGTTAGTGTTGAAGTCGCATTGTCGTAGACTTTATATGATGTTAGCTTCACTACTGCAGGTTTAAACATTCGTCTAGGAGATTGTACCGGCCTATTATCCCACATTCCTCACCCAAATATATAATGGTTAAAGTGCGTAATACCGGCTCCTATTGATGTGTCGCCAGATATCACGAAACGAATTTGCATGATATTATACTTTCCGTTCATACTGTCTTTGGTTTATCCGTCTGGTCACAACTGAACTAATTTGTTATTAGGTTCGCAACACCAAATACATGCTTGCATATAAATTAGTTCTCTGCAACAAACAATATTTAACTGTTATATAATTCACTTTATTGTTAATCGCATTCATAAGCATTACAAGGATTCTTATCTTCTTTTTTATTCTGAGATGCAAATAAATGTTGGCTTGAATTTAATTTGTAATGTAAATATTCCAGCAGTAGACTTTTCTCCAATTATAACTTTGTCAAATTGCTAAAATGAGACAAAATATGAAATTTCATGAGGCTGAATTAAACTTTGTAATAGTTAATATTATGTTCAGAAATACTCGTTTATAATTTGGTTAAGTTTGGAAATACATCGAAGCATCACTTAATTGTCAAATAGTCTATATAAAACGTCGTCAGTTAGGCCATTTTATGTTTGATCATATGTCAATTGATTTATCTCGTCGTTTATTTATTAATTCTTAAAAATAAAATGAAATAACCAATGATTTCTCGGACAGTGATTGCAATTTTTTTTTAAAAAAATTACAAAATTAAGATAAAAGCTTCTTCCATTTTATAAGATCAGCCACGCAACATAACTATGCAACTGGCAGTGACTAGTTTCAATTTTATATACTACCATTGTCATCAGAGAACGACGACAAAATGACTAATAATATCAAACCACAATGCACGTATAAAGTATGCAAAATCTCATATGCTCCTCGCAAAAAGTAGACGTATTTTAATTGCATTTGACTAACAATTTTAGCAGCATAGCTTTTTTTTAATCACAAACATAATTTTTTTTGCAGATTTTGCTATAAATACATAAGTTAAACAATTAAGCAAGTATTGATAGCGTGGGCAGTGGAAACAATTCTTCAAATCAAGTTTCCGAGCATTGCGATTTGATTTCCCTTATTCTCTCTGCCGTATTGTTCAAGTACGTGTATCTGGAAGTGGTTCTGCTATCGTGTATGGCCGAATAGATAAGGTGTGATTGGTTTGAACTAAATCTAGAAAAATAAATTTCAATAAAGTTAGATTAAGTTAAATTGTTGTATACGTCGTACAACGACAAACTGAGAGCAATATTCAATATAAAATGGCATACCCCAAAAAACTGACCGAAATCTATTTTCTTTCATCGGAATTGTTGTTGTATAATCCATACAGACAAATGAACTTAAATAAACGAACATTGGTTGCGCGGGCAGTGATAACAATTATTACAGAGGTTGGCTCAGTGGTTAGAGCACCAAATTCCGAAGCAGACGTGCCAAGGTTCGAGCCATGTTCGCGGCAATTTCTGGCCAGTACATGATAAGTTCCCAATAAGGACGAAACCGGTCTACTGGAAGAATTGCCTTTTCTACACTATACAAATCTTAGTTTATATTGCCATATGTATGCAATTAATGAGTCAGGTGCTTATATCAAAACAGCAAACTTGATTATAATAAATAAATATAATATTCATTGGCGCATCTTTATCTGATTTTTAGTAAACCCTATTTTTAAAACGAAATGTGGTCCGTTAAAATATTGTCTTTTTTATTTTTTCTATGTACATTCTTCTCTAATATATTTATTCCTAAACATAATAGGGCCCATCAATATGTAAATAGTCAAATAATTAATCCTTAAAATATTAATGATTTGAGCGCTTTCAAAGGAATTTTCTGATTCAAATTCTGAACGCACTTTTATGTTATTTTTAAAACTTTCGCTGAATTTTAAATGCTACAACTAATTTTATAATTGATTTATAACTCGGAAACACTTAAGTTTCAATTTTTTAGATTTTTGAAGTTTTGTGATATTCCGAAAATTTTGCAAAAGGTTTCATTTCTAATATTTACTAAAGTTAAAAAAAAGTTCACCACAAATAAATTTTTATATTTTGAATAGCATTTTCCTGATTGTAACATACATGGTTATATAATAAACTATGTTTTTATGTAAGTAATTTATCTATTATAAAATATTTTCTATATAAACAACCAGTGGAATGACGGTGTCCAAACATTTCACATTTTAACAATTATCAAATAAATTTATTATGAATTTTAAAATCCTTCATTAGACCAAACTAAATTTTCTATGTAAAATTATTTATTTTCGTTTAATATTGAATTAATTTGTACTATTAATATTATCGCAAAACAGTTTTTCCGTAATCTTGTATATTATGTTTTATAAGAAAATTATTTCTGTAAATTTGTTCTATTTCCGTAAAATTTTATAATCTACTTGATTGCTTCATAAATTAAAATTTTTACGAAATAAATATTAAATTGATACATTAACTTAAAAAAGTCATGGCATTCTAGATTATTAGAATTCATGTTTATAATTTATTTAAATGTATCACTTTTCAGGACTTGTTCTTTCCATTTACAAAACGTTAAAACAATTGCAACCAAATGAGAACTAAACGAAATTTTAAGTCAAATTTTAGGTGCTGCATACTCAGCACGAGGCTTCGAGATCTAAATATATTACTATTTTCGGAATATGACATTTATCTCAATTCCAAAGAATTAAGCAAAACGATGGATTAAATATATTCTTCGGTTTTACTAAATCGTATGAAATAGAAACTGATAATCATTATTAGGTAAATTATTATTTGTTGCAATCAAATTAAACTAATTTGTGACATTCGAGAGAATTTAGAAAGAATTCATAGCTAAGTACATAGAGTATGAAAATAAGAAGGGAGTTTTACATAGATCTTTTCTAAAAGAAAAGTTTCCGATATTGGCAAAACCACAGCGTGTTTCGCAGTAAATTATATGAAGTATGGCCGTGCTTCATAAGACCTAAATAAGCTTCAAAACTAACATGTTGTACGACAGGGAATGGATTAATTACCTTTTCCTCGTCTCATAACACAAGAAAAAGGTCATAAGACCTATGTTCCGTATAAAGCAATATGTGTAAAAAGAATGTGTAGTGAATGGAGCTTTAACGCAGAAAGATAATTTTGTTAATAAAATTTACCTGATTCTTCTACGACTTTCAAATTCCCTCAATTCTCTTTTAAAATCTGTTACGTAACTTGCTAAACTAAGGATACGTTTTGAATTTGTAAAAAAATTTAAATCCTGTGAAAATCAGACAAATTTGAAATTTACAAATTTAACGAATGCATTTGCCGTCCATTTTAATTTCGGAAAATATAAATTTAAGCGTTAAATTTGAATTTGGTTAATAGTATAAATTTAAGATTCAGATAACTGTGAATAGATGATCGGCATACCTAAACAGCACAAAAAATTTTAAAATCAATTCCAAAATAACTTTATAATAAGCTTAATATTTTCCATCGTAACATTTCTATGAAATTAAAAAAAAATGTTTCTCCGGATTGAACAAATAAAATTGGTAAAAGCTGTGTCATTTAATTGAACGAAGTCAGTTTGTTTTTGCAAATCATGAAGACAGCAATAAATCAATACCAAGGGAATATCTTAGAAACTTATATTAGTATCTAGAAAGTCTTTAGTATTTTATGCCAAAACTTATCGATACAGTACCATAAACAACAGCAAACTAATAAAATTAATTATCTTAAACTATTTTTTTAGAGAATTTTAATTGACATACATGTACAGATTTCATTGATAAAGTAAGAAACTCCATGCAATGCACAGAAAAATAATTTATGTAAATCGGTATTCTTATTTTAAAAATAGAAAAAAATCATTTAAGGCGCAACTTAGTTAAAATTTCAAATTTTCCAAAGCATAAATTATAGTTCCCCATAATTTCGGACTAAATTTCGAAAGATGCAGCTAAATATTGACACAAGTCCATCCAATGTAGAAAATGAAATGAATAGCACATTAAACAACGTTAAATTCTATAAATTTTCCCATGCGTCTAAAAGGCTACCAAAGTATTTGCTTGCCGCTAGCATTGGTCTATTTTTCTCTCCGGGTAATAATGGAAATATCTGTCATTTAATTTAACTAAAACAATGATTACAATTAAGAGCAATTTGGTGAATTAGATAGGGAAATATATAAGTTAGCATAAAAGAAACAAGTTTAAATTTATATATTTTTATAGCATACACCACATATTACACATTGAAGAAACGAAAATACATCAATTGTGTCGGTTTCATCCTTCACATCAATTGCTTGCCAGAATTTGTCTTGACCGGAATTCAAACCTCAGCCTATTTACTTCTGAATTTAACAATTACTACACACAGTGCTACTTTATGCAATGATTAGTTTACCCTGGCTAGATATATATATATATATATATATATATTTGTTTATCTATAGACCCAACAACAATTTAAAAGCATTCATGAAAGTCCAAAAATAATTTGGACCAGATTCAATAAACGTTTGATAGGATTAGCAGCAAAAAAGGAGAAAAAACAGCTCCACATACGCTATCACAATCATTGTTAACAGTGAAAAATATTTCAAACAATATGCGAATTCAACTCTGAAATTCGCACAACCTGTGCTGATACCAAGTGCATAGAACAAAATTAAAGAGCAAAGCGAGACAAAAGACGACACTTGTGGAAAAAAACATTCGTACATTTAACAGCCACCAAAACCAACAGTTGGTTAACAAACAAACTATCGATAAAAAATGACCAGATCTCAGACATCAATTTTCCATACAACGAAAAAGACACCTATACGCAAATAGACACTTACAAAAAGACGCATACTCATATACAATTACTAATCAGTCAAAAGAAGAAATAGATATAAACAGAGTCCGGCTAGCTGCCACCTAAATAATCAATTGAAAACCCAGGATGTATAAAAATGAGAGATTTTAAAGTGATGTTTATTTGTCTCGAAAAAATGTTCATTAAACATTTTCATTTTGTGTTTATTGGCGACTTATCGGTAGTAGCCGGTATTACCCCATTTACACACTACATATTTAAGTAAAGATTGTGGAATAATTGGACACAACAATCTCTTATCATATATGAACTAATTTGTTTCTAGTTGCGCAACACCTATTACACAATTGCCTATATATATATATATATATATATATATATATATATATATATATATATATGTGTGTTTATATATATATAATCAAAATCCTTACATTAGGCTTCAAATCGTACCTATTCTTTAAGAATCAATTTGAAATTTAGTAGTCCAATATTAGTTACTGATGTACCAATCACCTACAGCAAATTTGATCTGCTGCAGTGAACAGAGAATCTGACAAAGCATCTAAGGTTTTCATTTAAACATCAAATAATGAATATTTTTATTTCATCAGGCAATATACAGTGACAAATATCTGAACTTTTCGTCTCATTTAAAATTTGGAAACTATTTAAAATATCACTGGCATATAATTATAAATCGGCCTTTTGCGGGCCTTCTGAGATTATCGTACTCTTACTTTCATGCTTCCGTTCATAGAATTCCTGTTTTCGTCATAGTATGATTTATCCACAAAGAATAATTTCAAGAAGGCTTACGTTTCCTTGATTCTAACGGCTCAATCGAGATTGTTGTTATATTTGCAAGGAAATTAATTTAGCCAAGAAGCAATCGGATTACCCTAGATGATTTATCCACATCAGGTAACCTGTATACAATCAGTATAAATATTAGGATGCGTCTGATGTGATTTCGCAATATTTAAGACTAGTGCTTGAGATAACATAAATATTATTTAAATGGACAGAAGTACAAATGTTTAGACCATTTTAGTAGCCCAAAAATATAGCCACATACATAATATATTTAAGGCGCAATGCAAGTGGCTAGTTAAAAATCATTTGTGTGAATCACCTCCAGTTCACGCTCAATGAGCGAAAATTTTTTTCTGTTTGCGTCAATCAGGCTGTAGTTCATTAATTACAGTTATATACTGTTTGTTGCGAAGAACTAATATATATGCCAGTATGTATTAGGTTTTGCGAAACTAGTAACAAATTAGTTCAGTTGTGACCAGAAGGATAAACCAAAGGCAGCATTAACGGAAAGTATAATCTCATGCACATTCGTTTCGTGCTAGACTCATCAGTAGGAGCCGGTATTACGCCCTTTAACCACTATATATTTGGTCGAAGAATGTGAAAAAAGAGGACAGTACACCCTCCTAGACCAATGTGTAAACCTAAACAAAATAGTGAGTAACATCATAAAGCAATAAGAACTAACTCACACTATAATATATATATATATATATATATATATATATATATATATATATATACATAAAGAAATGTAATGTATACCAACATTATTGTACCGAAAAGGAACATGGTACTTATACTACGACTAGGAAACCATAGTGTAAGCACCATGTACCTTTTCGGAACAATAATGTTGGTATCGGTTACTAACACAATAGCCATAGTGATAGTATCCTTTACAGACACGGTATATATATTATATAGTGTGAGTTAGCGTTGAAGTCGCATTGTCGTAGACTTTATATGATGTTAGCTTCACTATTGCAGGTTTACACATTCGTCTAGGAGATTGTACCGTCCTATTATTCCACATTCTTCGACCAAATATATAGCGGTTAAAGGGCGTAATACCGGCTCCTACTGATGAGTCGCCAGTAAGCACGAAACGAATGTGCATGAGATTATACTTTCCGTTCATGCTGCCTTTGGTTTATCCTTCTGGTCACAACTGAACTAATTTGTTACTAGGTTCGCAAAACCTAATACATACTTGCATATATATTAGTTCTTCGCAACAAACAGTATTTAACTGTAATATATTGAATTGAATGATGTCATGCTTACCGCGAAATGTGATAACTGATATCGATCAAGGCCAGAGTGTATGGATTTACTGGAGTAACAGGTGTTCAGAAATTGTTGTAATTCTCAATTTCGGTGAACTTTAGCATAAATTGATATCCATCAGTTTGGTATCATGTACCGACTCGGAAACCATAGTGTTAGTACCATGTACCTTTTCGGTACAATAATGTTGGTATCGGTTACTAACACAATAGCCATAGTGTTAGTATCCTTTACAGACTCGGTATATATATTATATAGTGTGAGTTAGCGTTGAAGTCGCATTTTCGTAGACTTTATATGATGTTAGCTTCACTATTGCAGGTTTACACATTCGTCTAGGAGATTGTACCGTCCTATTATTCCACATTCTTTGACCAAATATATAGTGGTTAAAGGGCGTAATACCGGCTCCTACTGATGAGTCGCCAGTAAGCACGAAACGAATGTGCATGAGATTATACTTTCCGTTCATGCTGCCTTTGGTTTATACTTCTGGTCACAACTGAACTAATTTGTTACTAGGTTCGCAACACCTAATAAATACTTGTAGTTCGTTGCTTACTTGTTTATATTAGTCCATTTACGATTTATGTAAAAGCAAAATTTTGAAATGTTTCGCGCTAGTTTTTTATGATAGTTGCGCAACTACAGACAAATTTTTACAAATTGATGGAAACGCTCTACTACTTTCGTTATTTTAAGGCCTAGTCTATGGGCCTACGTAACTTTATCGATTACTTACTTGTATTCATTGGTACAGTTTGAGGTCGACATTAAGCGATGCTTCTCCTTAATTTATAATAAATTCAAGTGTGTTCACTAGAAAAATACTCGCGTTTTAGCTGTATTAAGCATGCGTATTAAAGTCGCTTCAACTTCCTTCTGAGTTTGACGGAAAACAGCGTCTCCCTTAAAATGGATATTTAAGTCAATAAATTTCTTTTTGATCCTGTATCTTTTGAATTTTCTTTTTATTTTTGTACATGGTAAGAATACTATAAGTTTTGCGTTCCATAAAAGTGAAAGTATGTTGTATTTTATGTGATATTTAATCCATTTTGATACACACCAAAAAATAGTCAGTCAAAATCTTTAAAACCTCATAAATTCGGCAACTTCTGCAAATTGAACGTCACTTGCTTGCGAATTAAATTCCAAAATTTCTGAGATATCTGATAAACACAATGTCTAAATATTGAATAAAAACTTTAAATTTTGAAATTGTAATAAATATTATAAAAGTGACAAATCAAATCAGTACAAATATCAGATTGTTATACAACTTGTAAAATGATAGTAACATAAGTGCAAGTGTACAGGAGAGTTATGTCAGATTTGTCAATGTCGAAGTACCACTATATTAAAAAAATAATTAGCTACATCAGACTTAGAGTGACAAACGTTTGAATAAAAAATAACCAAGTGAAAACTACTAGTAGATCAGACGTTCTAAATAACGACATTGATTAATATCTTTTGAAAACTGATTAGTGTGGTGGATTTCAATATTGATGAATGAAGATTAGTGCCCTTAGTAATGTTATAAATTTTGAAGGGAATACGCATCTTAATAAACTGGAAACATCGACATTTATGAAAGGGCTTGCGATGTTTAACCTGGGATGCATAACCACGGAATACCTAATGAACATAGGAAATTCAATAAAAGAGATACTGGAAATAACGAATCACACAGAACTTAACACTCCTGTATTCGACCACGATTAATATAAAACTGAAGTATCATGCATCTTATTAAAATCGATTTAGATAAATGCAACATCAATAATTAAATCGTATTCGAGAAAATTCTGAATTAGCAGTATTAAATGCTTTCCATTAGAATTATGGCTAAAAAACGATTGACAAAATTAAAATTAAACGCTGTATAATCTGAAATAAGGAAAAAGTTTATCTCTATAAAGTTGCATAAAAATATTTTAGGTTTCGTTGCTGCTAGTTGACATGAAGTAATGTTTTTTTTAATTGCAAGCGCCACTTTGCTTTCAGGAATTAGATAAATAGTTTTGTCTGCCGATAAGTGTGGAGATACCAACAAAATCTTTTGGTCGTATGCGACCAAATTTTATATAACTTTTGCTTATTTAAAACGTTCTATATATAATAGATCCAGTCAATTTAATTTAATCAAAAATCACGTCTCCTCGTGTCATATTGTATGTTTTATAATGAGAGATCATGGCTAGCTTGCTCAAATTTTAATGTCTCAAATCTAACATATAAAACTTTAAAATTTGAGGGAGGAGCTTCTCTGATATGCCAGAGTCTATATAGAAATTGTGGTAAAATTATCATTAGTCAATCTGCATTCATATCCTGTTAATGAAAGTAGAGAATCGAATGCGTCAGTACGTGTGAATGTCAGCAGTTTCCTTACGTTGCGCGACTAGTTAGATACAATGAGTATAGTGTTTATACAAAGCGCGCAAATGCTATTTAAAGAAATTATCACAGTGTTATTCGCATTGCATTTGAATTCGAAAAATGTCTGCAGAATTCATATATAAACATAATTCCCGTACGACTACTCTTACTGCCTTTTCTGCTACTACTACTACTAATACTACTACCAATGCTGCAAGCACTACTACTGCTAAAACAAAAAAAACTACTTCTACTACTACTGATAATAATTCTGTTGTTGCAAATTATAAAACTAATTCTAATACTACCCAATAATAATATATATTAATGATAATATGTTTAATTAAAATATTAATTATAAAAGAATAATAATAATAATTATAATATTAATAATAATGATGATGATAGTTAAATAATGCAACTACTACTACTTTTAATAATAATAATAATAATAATAATAATAATAATAATAATAATAAGTTTAATAATAATAGTAATAATACTAACAATAATAGAAGTGCAAGAAATAATTATAATAGTAATAGTAATATTACTGGTAACACTGCTACTACTGTTAATAATAATAATAGTAGCAATAGTAAAAATAATAATAGTAATAATATTAGAAATAATAATAATAATAATAATAATAATAATAATAATAATAATAATAAACAAATAGCGGAAAGTTAGGTTAAACTTTGACTTTAGCCTACGCTAATTTACGAATTATCCTGCTAGTACCAACAATTTTAATTATATTTTATTGTACACTAAAACTACTGGTTTTATAAAAGTTGATGTCTTAACTATCTATTTTATCCCATTCGTGAGAAAACTATAACTTTAAATGTTCTTAAAATGTTCTCACCACATATGCTTTAAGTGGAAACAGTTTCCGATCTCACGGTTCTTGTTAATCCCGTTAGTTTGGTTTTACTACATTTCTAGACGTTGAGTTAATTAAATACTATAATGATTTGTTTCCCCCGTAAGGTATACTATACCTTCAACGTCGTTAAATAGCCAAATATCAAGTCTGTAATTGCTAAGTACTTATACAAGAAACATCGTGCTTTATTATGTAGATTTAATTCAGCTTAATGTTTCTGCGCTTTAAAATGGGATTTTTTGTACAATACCCAAAAAAGCGCACGAAAGAAAGAAGGACAAAAGAAAGTATAATGCTAAAATATTTAAAATGTCCTGCAATGCATATCTTGCATTGCCCTGATGAGTAATAGTACGATACTAAATCAAATGTTTACGTTTTGATCTCAGGCTTCAGTAGTTCTTGCAACTAATAATAATAAACAACTATGGAAACAAACTGGTATCGGAGAACAGATGAACATTTTATCATATCAATTGATTGATAATTTCCATGCGTCGCCGATTCCTATGGATATCGTTGCATATTTAGACCTACTTGAATTTAAAAGTTATCAAAACATGATTATATTCGAGTTAAGTTGAAATTATTATTTCAAGTTACATATATTGTCTGTACGCATATTTATCATAAGCATAATTCTTGCAAAATAAAAAAATCCATTGAATCGTTCATAGTTTGAAGTATTTTACTGATTCCTAAGAACACTTTCTTTATTTAAACACTCGATTGATGAAATTATACTTGTTATTGCTTGTTAAATATAAGGTATTTAATGAAAATTAAAATATTTCACTTCGTCATCAACGTAAAGTATCATCAGTTTTACAATTATATATATATATATATATTGTCAGTATAAAACAGGCATAGATAAAAAGGGCAATTTATCAAGTAGACGCACTTCAAACTTTTAAAGAAAACGTCAATATACTAGTCCGAATGTGCCGCGCATAAAAATTGTAACTGGGATCCAACTGCATCAGATTCAGGTACAATGTACACTACGCAATTCCTGCTAAACTCTACAAACAAAATTGTATCATACACCAATTTTTATTTTTGATAATCCATTATTTCAGGTGAAACACTTTCGGAATTCCTTTAAACCTGAAGATCTGAAAAGCTACATAAGAACTTTCCCAATACAGTAAATATTATGGCTATTAGGGAAGTTATACTGATTTGAAATTCAATAAAAGGATTTTTATTTTATGTATTTATCAGTATGGAATAAAATTTACATAATCTGGAATTGTCAATTCAAGTTCTGTCTTGAATTTGCCCCGGACGGGAATCGAGCCGTGTTAAATTTATATCAGAGTCTCAGACTATATACACTTCGCTAAATGGACAATACGCGAAGAGTAGCATATGAGGAAAAAACAAATATTATGGGTGAATTATCTGCATTACCTGATGTAATGTTTAGTTAATATTGACAAAGTATTTTTAAAATCAATTTTTTAATTATTTTTAATCAATGAAAATATTCTATATTTATGACGTTTTATTTAGATGATGTTTTATATTTATTGACCTTTTATATAATAATTCCTATCAATTGTTACTGCGTAAAATAACCTGAAAAATCCGTTCTGGAGATGATAAAATTAGCACAAAAATTCGCCGACGTTATCTATGTTAGCGCACCGGTAACAATTCAAAATAGAATTACTTATCAACATGACAAAAATGAAATTTACTTCGCAAGTCTAAATTAAGACTCTAACTGCCATAAGATATAATTTTTAGCATAAAATTCACAATGACAAATTGAAAAATGAATGTTAATCATTTACAAAAAAGTAATTTATTTGTTCAAAGTAGCAAAACATTTAGAGGATCCACGATTTTCTTTCGTGTATTTTCGCTTTGCATTATCTATTTTGGAAAGATGCATTTAATCCCCATTTCTAAGTAAGCATCGATTCCGTATTCATGGTGACTGGGTGCTGAATCATTCCCTTCCTCCGAAGGATACAACATCGTTCAAAATAACCACTGTAAGTGAGGTACGATTTAATCTTCATAAGTTTATAGGGTAAACTTTTATCCAAAATATTAACAATTCCAAAATTTAAAAATATTTTTTTAAAAGATATAAAATAATTTTTCACAAATAATCTGGGATGTATTACAATGTATTTCTCATTATTTATTTAAAAATTTCTTAGTTTTGGCGCGCGGTAATTTGTTCCATCCAGGATTAGCATAAACATTTGAATTCTGATAAGTGAACGGAAGTTGTTAGATATGTTGATTTAATAAACAATATTGTCAATAATTAAGTTTTATCCACTCATAAAAATAATGTTATATTGAAACAAAAATGGACGCGTAAGTCAGAAAACATATTTAAATATTACGTCTGAAAAAATCTTTTTTTAGACATAAAGGGGCAACGACATACTGATACTTAATATTTATAAAATTTGTTTTAATTCATTTAAGAACAAGAAGCCGTGTTTTGTAAACACACATATTATGTGATGATTGAAAAACAGATACCTGGCTTATTTAGAAGATTACACAATAGATGTTTTGCTATGAATTTCACAGCGATTTGTTACTAAACTTATTTATTTATAGAAAATCTAAATACCAAAAATCATTAGTGCAAGTTGAATAATAATTTGCTTAATTTACCTCCAATATTATAAACATATTTTGTTCATTTATAAAACATTCTTGAATTAAAATTTAAATTCTATATAGCTTTCTGTAAACCATAGTATTTTAGACTAAATTTTAAAAAAATAAAGTAAAAAAACTATTAATCCCAATAATTTCAGATTTATTCCTATATTTTTTATCCGCATAATCTTTACTAGTTCAATTCCAAAGTGAGTACTTTCAGTTTTGCAAAAACATTTGGATTCAAACCTACATGTATTTACTAAACATCGTTCTTTTATTTTGATTATATAATCCAGGTTAAATTTTAAATTTAATTTTTGTAAAAAAAAACGGTGGCTCCTTTCGAAGATTTATGATTTTTTTAATCACAGTCATGGACAAAATAATCTGATTCGATGGGAATCTATTTCGCTTACGCTTTAGGAAATATTACATGAATAATAGGAGGATTTTAACTTGTGCTAAAATTATAAAATCTAAAAATTTATATTGGATTAGGGGCATTCAGTTAGATTTTGTTTTTATACTGAAAATATTATAGACACTAATTTCATGTAATCAGATTGTTCGTTAGATTTAACAGATAAATAAAATTTGATTGGATTTGTAAACAATCTTAATAGTCAACACTAAGAACTATCAATTCAATCTGGATAATATTATAATGAATATATGAACTTAGTAGAAATCTAACTGAGCATGGTTTAGTAAGAAAATTTAATGAAAAATCAAGCCTTTAAATTTGGAAACAGATGTTGATTCAATGCATATCTAAAGAAAACAGAATAAATTTGTCGGTTTCACATACACCTAGCAGATCTCGAGAAACTTTAGCCCAGTAAAGTATTCAGAGTCAAATGTGCATACTTCTAGGCACATATTTTCACACAAATACTAAGGCCCATTATTCGAGGTTCAAGTGTGCCCTAAGCGTAAATAAATGTATATTTTCCTTGATAAGTTTCACTGCTTCTTCATGATAATTTCACGTTTTACAGTGTATTTTGTTAAATTAAATTGATCGTCAACCGTGCAAGGTGATAATTTTCGGCCTAAATATTTTATGCTCACGTGTTCTTTTCAGTTACCGATCACATGATAGTCAAGCTATTAACACAAAAATTAGAATTAATAGTCCGTACCAAATAGCAAACTCGATAAGGTCAAACAAATAATTTGTTATAACCTACATGATTATCGAATCTAAACATTAATGAGCAACACTAAATTTAATTTTGAATTAAATAAGACACTCAATTAACTGATTCAAATAAGAAGTACGAAAAAATAATTGCAACTCATTGACCAATTGGAAAATTACAAAATTTGCCTGAAATGATTTATATGTTGAAATTCGCGCAAAGTCGTGGAAGAAGTTGCCTTCCAGATGGGACTGATGCTATTGATTTAAAGATACAGTTTTCATAGAGTAAGACAACGGTGATAATAAAATGAAGATTAATTCACCATAATTGTAGGTATTTTTCCGTTATATTATTATTGAATAGCTTGAAGTAAAAGATTGATTTGATTAATAATGGATAATTTAACGTGGTAAATTTATCGCCTGTTTTAGTGGAATTAACTACACATGGCGAAATTTAATTAATGTGATTTCGTTCTACTTGGGCTATTGCTTTTCAGTTACTGTGGGTATCCATTAAATTAAGAGTCTGGCATTCATTGCGGTGGGCCACTGAACTCATGCAATGAAAGCAATACAAAGTATTTGGTTTATATATATATATATATATGTAAACAAAACAACGTACTACATGGAATAACATTTATTAATAAATCTTATTTCTAACAGTATCTACAGCCATTGTTCTAGATTCGTTAGTAAATTCGTTCATCCAATCCCACTGTACATTTGTCGTAACCAATCCCCTCTTCGTTATGTCAGTCTTTCGTTTGCCCAATTTAGACCACTCCTTTTACGCAATTTAGACCACTCCATTTGCGTAACGTAAGCCATCAAGTTTACAATAGAAGAAGAACAAGACGGATATTTATTCTTTTTAGATGTAGGAATAACGAGAGATGAAGAAAGTACCATCTCAAGGCCAGTTCACAAGAAATCAAGCTGGACTGGGCAATATATCCACCATTTCAGTAGTGTGCCAAGGTCGTACAAAAGGAACCTAATAATAAATTTTGACACACGAATACGCAGGATTTGTTCACCAAAGAACATTGAATTAGAGCTAAATTTGCTTCGCGAAGCGTTGAGAAGTAATAGCTATCCAGACTGGTTCTTCGAATACAACTTGAGGCAACGCAACAAAATCGAGACCAATTTGGAGGAAAACAAAACAGACCAGAGAGTAACGCGTAGTGTTCCCTTTGGAGGTGATCTTCCAGCTGAAATCTGCAAAAGAAAAGTAATTCGAGCGACTAAAGCACAGTTTCCATCAATACAGGTGCGAGTGGTGTTCAACACAATAAATCTGATCCGCCTCTCTGTGACGTCAACACCATTGTCTGTATATAAATTTCAATGTACCTGCAACGATCAGTACATCGGGAGATCAAATAAGAGGCTCGAAACTAGAATAAATCAGCATCACTCGCAAAAACTATTAAAGAGGGGTGCAGCTCCTGCACAAAAATCAGCAATTTGCCAGCATGTACTACTCACAGGTCATGTTGCTAGGAGTAACAAATTTTCAGTTCTGAACAAGTCAAAAACGGAAAAATGATTCTGGATTTTGAAGCAATTGCAATTAATAAGTTGAAGCCCTGCATAAACGTGCCGTAAATAATTCAAAAAGAAATTAAATTGGACTGGAAAAAAGACATAACTGACAGGCCTTCAAAATAGGCAACGTTCCGCAAAATACGACACACACATCAATTACGGACGCAAATAAAGTGAAAGCGATGAACACCAAATGACGTTACGCAAAAGGAGTGGTCTAAATTGCGCAAAAGCAGTGGTCTAAATTGCGCAAACCAAAGACTGGCACAATGAGAGGGGATTGGTTACGATAAAGGTACAGTGGGATTGGATGAACGAATATACTAACGAATGCAGAACAATGGCTGTAGATACTGGTAGAAAAAAGATTTACTAATAAATGTTATTCCATGGAGCACGTAGTTTTGTTCTTATATTTTAAACAATGGTGAAAATTGCAACGATAAATCTATATGATATATACCTAGTATCATATATATATATATATATATATGATATATATATATATATATATATATATATATATATATATATATATAAGAAAAAAACAACGTACATTCTACATTTTTAAAATGATGAAAATAGGAATCGATCAAATAATATATATATATATATATATATATATTTCTTTTCATGAACTAATAATTAGCATATATGGACAAGTATTTCTTTTTAAAACGCGCTTCTCGCCAGAAGCCATAATATTAGAGCTCGGGTTCGAACCAGAGAGCATTTAGCTCAGAATCATGTAGTTGAAAACAAAGCATTGCGTGCAATTTCTTCAGGTTGATTCCATATTTTGTATTTTATCAACATATTATTCGATTTTATTCCTTTTGAAATCTCTTGGTGGTACGCATATTGAAAGGTTGACTTTTCGTAAATGAGCTGGTAAGTATAACACCTTTATGTTAAAATTTACAAATTCATTATTTTTATTTTTAAAATGTATTGGATACTGTGTGATTTAACCTAGTAATATGATCTAACTTTTTAAGTTAATTTTCGGACAATTCAGCAGACGTTTCTGTGGTTTATAACTGTTAAGGTGTTCACCTGCGAGCGTCAGTTACGGTATGAGGCTATGCTTGTGGATTGTTTAAACAAAATCTAATTGACTTACTGTGTTGTGCTTTTCATTTGAGTAAATTCTTGACATATTTGTCGTTTGATCGATTACGGTCAGCAGCAGGACTAAATACCTATGCGTACTTGCCAAATAAATAGGAAATCGTGGTCTGGTTAAATCTTAACCAATAACTATTTTACACTAGCAATATGTACAAATTTTAATTTTTTAATTAAAATCCTGTCACATTACATCAACTACACAGGATTATAAATATATATATATATATATATATATATATATATATATATATATATATATATCTCAATGATTGAAAAAAATTGGATGCTTATATATTAAACTGAGTAATTTTCTATTCTGTAGCGTAAAGTTGCGTTGCTGACTTAAGTTAGCCATTTGACGGGCAGTTTGGGTGACGAAAAATCTAAGCTAGAACGATTTGCCTTCAAAATAGAGACAAAAACCTAATCATTCAATACTAATATATCAATGTCAAAAGCCCTAAATTGTAGTGGAAGTGAAACAACAAGGTAGAGAGAGAAAGATAGAACGAAATGAAGAGAACAATAAGAATAATGAAAGACAAAGGAAAAGAGGACAATCCGTATTTGAACCGGCGAACCAAATTTAATTAAATTGCTTTAGTGTTAAGGTTGGGCAGGCTGCCCAAGAATCGCGAAATTTCGATTTTAACGAAATAAGCAACTTTAATTATAATGTTTGGCAATCTAGTCTTATATTTTAATTCTATATTAAAGTTTCACTGAAGCACTGCGTAAGTTAGATGATTGCTTCCCGGCTAATTATTATGGTACAAGAAGTATGTTTAGAGTAATTGTTAAACATTTTAATGATCTGATTATTTAGTTTAGTTTGAAGTTAAGATATAAATGAGTAAACAGAAAAATAGGATGTAAGACTTCAGGTTAAATTACATTTGTTATATCGAAATTTTTGACCGATATTTTAGCATGGATATTAAGACGAGAAAATGTACACATTCTTATAAAAATCAAAGGTTCAAATACGAAGTAGAAAACCTTTGTTTGTTAGAAAATTTTTTATGATATATAATTGTCAAGAATTATTATTGAAAACTGTAAAGCATTTAATTAATACAATTAAACAATAATTGATTGCGCGGGTGATGGTAACAATTCTTTAAATCAAGTTTGCGAAATTGAAGTAAACACCAATCCCATTGTATTTAACCAGTTGTCAAACAACATAACAAAACTTGCGACTGGCGGTAGTTTTGTTATGTTGTTCGACGACTGGTTAAATACAATGGGATTGTTGTTTACTTCAAGCTCGCAAAATGGTTTAAAGAATTTAATTAATGCGATTATGAAAAGATTTTTGCGTCAAATAATGTTATGCCAGTTTATGTTGGAGATATTGGTTTGTATTAAAATTGTAAGCAAGAATAGCGAAGAAGGCGACCGTTTAAGTTGTTCGAAATATAATCCAACAATGTAAAAAAAGAAATAAGTATATTCTCATGAATGCTGGAAACTATTTCCACGCAAATAAATATTTTAAAAAGTATATTAATAATCTGTTTTAAACTACGGTGATTACATTTGTTAAGTCATGTGCTGCCATTCACCCAAAATATTTAACATACTAAACACAGTTGATTTACAACACAATACGCTTCCTAAAAGATGGATTGCGATTCCACTATTCTATTCAAATTGAAAAGGCATAATTGCATACGATTTATACTGTAACACAGAGCCTGTAGTTCTTCATTTTATCCAATTAACTGAAACATAAAAAATGATGATGACATTTACGGCAGGCAGTTAATAGTGTCTAGCTGCACTTTTACATGCTTAATTGCTCATAGCATTTATTAATTAATTAAATATTTAATCAAAAAATAAATAAATACAATCTATTTTGTCTAAACCGAGGAAACATAGCAGCGTATAACTTACAGAATAATAATAACCAACTAAATAATTATAAATATTTATAAGCACTAATTGCTTATTATAATTATTCTGTTTAATGGACACCGAGGCTAATGTTCGTTGATTCGAGTTAAAATGACTAATCCTCTGTGGTTCATGTTTTGTCAAAGCCAGTAGTCAAATTACAGCTATCTTTATATCCACAAAATTAACAATATTCTACCTCATAAAAATGGCGACTCATCAGTAGGAGCCGGTATTACGTCCTTTAGCCACTATATATTTGGTAGAAGAATGTGGAATAATAGGACGGTACAATCTCCTAAACCATAGTGTTAGTATCCGGTACTCATCGATTTCAAAAAAGGTATCAGTTACTAACACAATAGCCATAGTGTTAGTATCCTTTACAGACTCGGTATATATATTATATAGTGTGAGTTAGCATTGAAGTCGCATTGTCGTTGAATTTAGATGATGTTAGCTTCACTATTACAGGTTTACACATTCGTCTAGGAGATTGTACCGTCCTATTATTCCACATTCTTCGACCAAATATATAGTGGTTAAAGGGCGTAATACCGGCTCCTACTGATGAGTCGCCAGTAAGCACGAAACGAATGTGCATGAGATTATACTTTCCGTTCATGCTGCCTTTGGTTTATCCTTCTGGTCACAACTGAACTAATTTGTTACTAGGTTCGCAAAACCTAATACATACTTGCATATATATTAGTTCTTCGCAACAAGCAGTATTTAACGATTTCTGTTTGTTTGGACTCAAGTTATTCATTCTATCCATCATATTACAGTTTTTAACCAAATCGGAACATCCCTTGATCAAGTCTCAACGGCTGATAATTTATCTAACAACAAATTGTATAAGATGCAGATTTATCAACGAAAACACCTTATTCGTTATCAACACCCGAACTTGTAAAATTTTAGACCGATTAGTGCGGAAAACTGCATGACCTCCGTTTTTACAAGCGTCATGCATCTGCACAACTAATGAGTGCTTCTGAAACACCTACAAAATACCCGGAAACACAACCATACATAAATAAGCCACGAGTAAAAATATCTAGTTAAAACCCAATCCATATGTAGAAAAGTAACTAGATCTCCAGCAATACATAGTCATTTTATGAGATTCAGAACTGCCCACATACAGACGTGCACTCAACTACTCTCACAAGCCAATAATTATTGAAGAGTGACCGCCAAGTTCAAAAGATGAAAACAAATAGGGCGGAATGAAGAAATCAAACTAGTGGTAACTCACTCATTAAATACGAAATCAATGCATATTTTAAATGTAGACATTTAATTTTGTTGATTAATGATTTCAAAATCAACCAAACCACTTTTACATAATAAGATTACTCTCAGTTATTCAGGGTTTTACATCATGAACTAAATTATTTTTTCAGTTAAGCACAATACACATTATTGAAGTTGTTTTAAATCTTTTACTCACGGAAGCCAGAAGCGTTTTATCATAGCCGATTGCGCTAATGACAAATTTCTGGGATGCGTTACATTCTTGAAATCCTGTTTACATTTCGATTTGGAGCTAAAATATTTCTTAAATCGTTTCTGATGAATAAACAGAAACCTGATAATAAATTTATAAACGAATTTTCTAATGACATTGATGATTAAGAATTAAAACTGCGTGATTCTGAGATAATGATTCACAGGATTGGTCGTCAAAATAAACATTTAAATGAAAGTGAGTTTAATTTCAATACGACATAACTTGAAGTGCTTAAAACTGTATTGATAAGTAATAGATGATCTTAAATGGGAAATAAAAATATCTCACCAATCATGAGGCTTTTCCTTGCAATTTTCAAATGTGCTCATTTGAAATGATTCGAATGATACACTTTACGAATTCTTTGAACATGACATTCTTGAGAGAAATCCATATATACAAGATTTCCTAGACATACCGTTTTGGATCTCAAATCTTATTTATCGCCTGCATTTAAGGTGTTAATCTACAACCATTCACGAAATATGGACTAAAACCAGTGATAGTTAATGCACTCGAGAAATTGAGAAAAATTCTTTAAGGAAAATTAGTCCGAGCTATGAGCACATGGATCAATCAATAGAGACACACATACTGATAATTCTTAAAAGAAAACCTTAACTAGCAACCTAGCAATCCACTAATCATTGTGAGAAAAAAGTAAAAGTGCTGAACCATCCGTTGAATCTTATATAAATCAATATAAGACCACTCCTGAATCATATGAGTGAGAATAACAACAATAATTTCTTCCTAAATTTATTATGTTGAGGCGACCTAGCAGCCTCAATTATCACACATCTAGGAAACAAATTTACAAGTGAAATTGTTCCCGAAATAAAAGTTGATATCATCGTCATCGCGCAGAAAATCAAAATGCAGGATTTGAGGGACCAATTTCCAAATTTCATCATTTCTTCATTAGATTATTATTTTGCATATTCAGTCAATCGCACATTCGGAAAACGAACCAAAAATTAAATTGGTCAGCAGAATTGACAGACAGTTTCATCAGGAATGTATCTAACAAGGCATAGCAGCGTTAGGAAGACTTGCTCGAGTCTGAAAATTAGAAAATTTGCTTTCAAGTTACCTTACTTATAACTTATGCTATGGAACTAAGTTCCAAGTTCAAACTCTTGGCAAGGAAGTTTGTAAACGTTTTCAAAACTGTGAAGTAAATACTTAATTGTTTTAATTGATGAATTGCATTTGTAATTTTATGAAATGTTTAGTTTATAATATATATATATATATATATATATATATATATATATATATGTATATATTAATGTTTGTTTTTTCAGAAAAAATTAACCTTATATCCGGTAACAAACGCCATTCATCTGGTAGCTTTTCAAAATGGGATACACGTCAATGGCCAATAAAATAACACAAGATGGTATATAACCTACAAATGCGTGAAATATGCGGCACTGGTCGCGCAGAAAATGGAGTCCATAACTCTGGATCAAACGTGCCCCGGTTGGAGTCTTTTGCTCGGCAAATTTTGAACAGAAATTGACGAGAATTCTAAATTAACGGAATCCGCCTAATGGATGAATTTACTTTGCTATCAGATTCAATGGTTTCTTTATTCCAACAAATATATTTTTTTACAAATTATGCTTTTTTACTTCAAATGAATATGGACTATATATATATATATATATATATATATATATAAAAAAAATATATATATTAATATTTATAGAAGATTTCATTCAATATAGCTCTCCCTAGTGGCATTATGTCTGTTTCATATTGGCAGAACAGAGTGGCTAGTTATAATTCATCTATTAAGAAAATCCACCTTGGTTCCACATAAAGTAAAGGCTACATACCAAAATACTAAAATCAAATAACATTTATGCAAAAGTAGTTTCTAAATAAGTGTACCACGAAAAACTAAACTACAGTCATTCACTATCAATTGTTGAAAGATGTGGCGACAATTGCTTACATTCATGTGTTTGTGACTCGTGTATCTAATACAGAAATTAAAATTACGAATAAGAATAATTTTCATTAACAGTTATATAAAACTATAGAGTGATCCGTACATATATCGAGAATGACATTTATCTCATTCTGTTGTACTTATCAAGTTCGTATTTTTAGACAATTTTGGGTTCGTTGTAAAACATGCGCAGAACTAGTTATTTTTAAAATTTTTCTCACGCGATACATTTTATACATACAAGTTTCATTGATTAGATGAAAGGTAACTGTTCGATATTTTGTCGAAAGTCATCAACTGTAGTTTTCATTTTCTAAAAACACATACTTAAGGCTTCACTTGTACTAGCTTCTAAAATCTCCAGTTCGTCCATAATAACGGAAGAACTAAATCAGTTTGGTCGAACTTATAGCCCATTTGAGAAAAAACAAAGGCAGCTAGAGATTCAATTGGAATATGATGGGGAAAGCTTTATTGCTGTTGCACAGCCGTATTCGGCGCTGATCATCTATCCTTTAACTTTTACTCAAAATCATTAAAGAATTGTCATACGAAAATGGTTATTTATAGAAACGATTTGACCGGTAATATAATTTATTTACATTATACTATGCCCAGCAACCAGCAAATTGATTGTGCATTTTTATGTTTTATTATGCTAACCATAAAATACTGAAATCATATTCAATTACAATCCTTTTACTAGATACTTTAACCGTCAAAATCAGTTTAAGCTGCCTATCAAATATTTAGCTTCACTGTCCACCGTGACTTCGAGCTACCATTAGTCTACACGGCGTTTACCTAAATGTTTTGTGCGGTCTATAGTGGACAGTGCCTTTGCGTTAGAAATTAATTCATTAAATGCTGAAACGTCAAAGATGTTTCAGAATAAACATGCATTTACAAGCGGTAGACAGAGGAAATTAATATTTAAAATTTACTTTCACAAAATCTGTAACATAGTAACTCTTTGAAAAGGCGATAACATAAGACATAATAGATTATATCGCAATATGCCGTTAAACAATTATATATTATACATATGAACACCGATAAATAGGCAAAATTGCAAAAGAAGCGAATTTAAAACATCAAGACTTCCCTCCTGTTTTCAAAAAATTCACTAAAAATTCGTGGTAATTTTCTTTATATTTAAATGTTAAAATTTCCGAACACTATAGGAAAATAAATCAAATTAACTTCTAAAGTTTATTGTCTTTACGTTAAAATCCTATTCAGATTTCGTGAGCTAATACACTTTAAATAATTTTCTGCAACGCAAATTTAGAATTGTGCCCATTAAAACATTTCAAATCATTTTTAAAATAAAAGTGAGACTAACAAGAAATTCATACCAATTTAATAGTTAAACTAAGTCTAAATATGAATAAAGTCGTTTGAATAGAAATATGAATGGAGCATTTTCTTTTTTGTATAATAAACTAACAGATTACGGCCTATGCCATATTAGAATGGTAGATATCTTGCACTAAGTATCGAATCAAACAGCATTGTTGTAAGTTTCATGTCTTCAAGCTAGAAATAAATAATTTCTATCGAAATGGTTTCGTTGAATGATCACTCATAGTAATATCTTTCATAAATGCAACCGAAACTTTAAAACTTGAATGGCCGCGAAGCCTTTAAAAGTGGCAGTGAAAAGATGAAAATCCTCTTTAGCAATCAAATATTGCCATGTAAATCCTGGTTAATTTGATGTGTTGTTTGGATAAATAATTACGAATGTCAAAGCAAGTCGACGCATGAAACTAAGAATATTTCTTCAATGATTTGCGTCGGTTTAAAAAATGATTCAATATATGTCTCAGGATCACAAAATTTACTGCGGTACGGGCCTGCTAAATTTAAATACCCAACTAATGGTAATCGTTTATGGCAGTCTGCATATACTTTTTATTTATTAACTTTAAAGAAAAACACGTTATTGAGCTTGTTATTACTAATTATTTAGGTGTAAATAATTGTACTTTACGTGTTGTAATAATGCTCATATCTTGCTAATTTGTTTTATTGGGTTATCCTTTTTTAATTCATTTCAAAATCTAAACATTTTCCTGTCAATTGCATTTTAACTGTATCATATTTTTAGAACATAAATGGGACACATAACACATTTTAATTTAACAATCGCACAGCACATAAGGACAACTACTAATCGCACGTACTGATGCAAATTGACTGTCCGTCTATATCGTCAAAGCGTGCAAGAAAACATGGAACAAGGCGCAATCTATGGTTAAGGTATGGAAAATCAGAGCTCTGGCTTTCCAGGATAACAGACTTGCATAACTTTTTTTTCACTGGAACTGTCTTCAGCAAGATATTCATGCACTCGGAAACATAATATTTCGTAGATTTCGTCACATGTATAAAAACATACAATATATGACGCGGGAAGTGAAAAAAATAATTAGAATCAAGTTTTCAAACTTGAGGAAGGCACCAATCCCCTTTTAATGTAACCAGTCACACAAAAAAGTAAAACTAAAGTTGGTCGCACGTACCAACACGTTTCGACCTTTTATTTTTACTGTCAAAGTTCGACGGGACTTTGAATAATTAGGATCAAACCTTAATTACTATATAAATCATATTAAAATATAAATATTAATTACTGCGCAAACGAGACTAGTAGTTGCAAGAGCCACACAGCATTTTCACGTCTGAATTACACATTTTTGTTGGACAGTCTTTAATAGATTTTCCGCGGTGTTATTATTAAATGCTCGAGACAAAGAGAACCATGCGAGTAACTTTAACTTTGATATTTTGTTTGCAAGGCAAAAAAAAATTTGCTAAGTATTATTATTTCGTTATTTTCAAAAATTAAAATATGATTTTTCTTCTTCAATTCAAATTTAATTTTGATTTCTTTTAAATTTCCCACTCGATATATTTATTAAATAGATATAAATTCATAAATGTGTACAATTTTATTGAATTGACTTCCGTTTGTGAAAAACTGTCAAGCAAGGTAAACCTACACCGATCATATTTGTAATTCTGAAAGCCAAACTTGAATTCAACTTTTGATTTAAAGTTCATTACTACAATATTATGTCATCGCCATCATGCACAATCACGCTAAATTCATTAGTAACTAATTTTTTTACTGTCATACAAACATCAGAAAAATAACAAAAAATATGAAAGTGATTATAATGACAAAAATAATAATTTATGCACACAAATTATCAAATGAGAGGTTTATGAGGCAAAATATCTAGTTACTATGAATACATTTACTTGGATAATACACAGAAATGAGAAAAAATTTATCTCTGCAAAACTCCAACTGTTGCTAAGTCAGCTGTAAGTCAGGGCATTTTTCAATAGAGCTTAAGTACATATTTCAATGTATCACGTCATAAACACAACCAGATCTCACGGCTAACTCTGCTTAACTATGAAAATCAGATTCTTTTGAAATGCGAGCTTTAATAAATTTCATTGTATTCTTCCTGTGTGCAAAAACAAAAAGAAAATTTATCAGATACAAGAAACATTTATTCCGCATAATCTCCTCAATTATCTATTAATTAACATATCTTTATAAATAAATTGGAAAGCAAAACAAGATAGAAATATGCCAAAATAGAGAGAGTCTGAAAAACGAAAACCAATCAATTCCGTGCGTTACATCCAGTTCAAGCTCAATGCCTGTATGTGCTTCCTCTACTTACATAAATCCGGCTGCAATTTGTTTATCCAAAAGGCTTCTTATGTGGCTAGCTCCCTTTTGTTTTTGCATTTAGTAATTTCTTTGAATGCTATGTCTGTAGAACATATGTGCGATGTTTCGATGATGTGTTACGCAATAGCAGACGTGTATTCACCATTTGATTTAAAACAGGCGTTTAAGTTGCAATGTTCTCTCATTCGAGTAATTAACCGTCTGGTCGATCGGCCTACGTAAGTTGATCGACAACTTGCGCATGTATATTGGTAAATAATATTTGATATCGACATTAACGGCTGTTTCTCTTTGATTGCTGTTAAAGGCAAGTGTGTTACCCTAAATAACACTCGTAGTTTAGCTGCGTGTACGAATGTAATTCGCCGTATGTCGTCTTTTGTTTAACATGTTTTCTACAATTTCATTCATTTAAGCTGGTAACAGCACAGGTTGTGTAAATTTCAGTGTTGATCGCTCATATTTGAATGCTATATCTGTAGAACATATGTGCGATGTTTCGATGATGTGTTACGCAATAACAGACGCGTATTCACCATTTGATTTAAGAAAGCTAGCCACATACGTAGCCTTATAGATAAACAAATTGCAGCCGGATTTATGCAAGCAGAAGAAGCACGTACAGACATTGATCTTGAACTGTATGTGACGCACGCAATTAATTGGTTTCCGTTTTTCACACTCTCTATGCGGACTTATTTCTATCTTTTTTTGCTTTGAAATTTATATATAAAGTTATATTAATTAATAGATATTTGAGGAGATAAGGCGAAAGAAATGTTTCTTGTATCTGATAAAATTTCTTTTTGTTTTTGCACACAGGAAGGGTACAATGAATATGAAAATAAGGTTAGGAAGTTGATTCAACTACCAATCTACAACAAGACTGCAACTGAACTCGACTCGATGCTAAAACGTGCAGAGTTCCCATCCAAGAAATTTAATGCACTCACGGACCTCATCCTCGAAGACAAACGTGCCAGATTTAACTCCATATGAATGGAAACAAATTTAATTGTTTCTGTAATATCAAAATGTGTCCACATTTTTTCTTATGACAATTTGACGCTGAGTAAGAAAATAATGCTCTACTGGGAAATCGAACCGAGGGCATGCGCAAAACGTGGCCGAGTCAACACAACTGATGACGCTTTATTTGATTTTTTAACAAGGAGCACTTATTTGCCGATCAAAAATGCGTCTACGAATAGCAGCATTGGTTATTTGGTGTTGGCAAATTATGTGTTCTGTGTTTCTCAAACAACGGTAGTCGGATACATGCAGGCGTCTAAAATGACCAAATCTAGCGTATCATAATAGTGCATGTACGATTGATTTGTAAATGCGAATTTTAAAGCAGAGTTAAGTACTCGTGTTTGGCCATAAATGGCAAAAGTTAGAGATATCTATTCTTTTTTTCGCGATTCTCATACTCACCTTGTCAGACATACTGCCTGAGATATTGGTAGAGCTGCCAAGGTATGTAAAACAGTGATCAATATCCAGATCTTCACATTCAGTCGCAGGGTTTGAATGAGTGGTGGATGATGCTATAAATGTAACTTACATTTAAGAGTGCGAATTTCATATCGAAAAACTGAACAACAAACGCTAACGTATTCAAAGTGGACTGAAAAGTTTCTCGGTTGTCGAATAATAATACGATATCGTCTGCATAGTCAAAAAAGCCTAATCTACTGGCCTAGAGTATTTTGACACCTACATCCTGAACAAATGAAAGAGATTTTTTTCAAAAATTCATATATTACAAAATCAAACAAAAATGCGGAAAGTGAACAGTCTTGACGAACACTACTAATAAAGTTGCGTGCTGATGCGTTTTAGATCTTAATGCGACCAGAAGTGTCTGTGTATGGAGCACGTGTAATATTTACCAATTAGTGGGCGTAGCACTTTTTGAAAGAATATCGAAAATAACTTTGCAATCGACTGAGTCAAATGTACACTTAAAGTCTAGTTAGGCGGTGATAGTGAGATAGTGATATACATACCGTTATTCAAGAACTTGCCTTAAAATAGAAAATATTTATACAACTTCGTCTTGAACGGAATCCTGCTTTGTTTCTTTAATATGTGATTTACATCAAGTGCTCAGACAGCGTAAGGTAATTGAACTAAATAACTTAGATTCGCCTGGAATGAAACATATATAGCAAAGGTTTTCCCACAAAATGATATCGCCTTTTCTGAAGACTCATTCCAAGCAAACGACACGTGCTTCTTATTCCATTTAGTATGAAAAATGTTAGTCATGGCTCCAGAAATTATGTCGCCACTACCCTCAAATTGGCTTAGAAGCAAATCACCGAGGCCTGCAGGTTTGCGTCATTCAATAAATAGGATTGTATTCCGTATGTCTAACTTTGACTGTTGTTCCAGATTACAGTACCACAATGTTGGAACAGGCATTCTTTCGGGGATTGGGACTGAATCATGTGTCCAATAAAATTGATCTTTGAAATGTTCATCCCACCTGTCATGACGAAGTATTTCATCGATTATTAGTTGGTCGTTACTATCGTGAATATTAGTCTTCTCTAACCTATTGTGCGCATAATTTGGAACGAACATCGGCTATTGCCTAACGCAAATTTTTCTTCCATCTCTTCGGCTTTTGTAGTATAAAAGAAGTCAAGATCGTCTTTTACAATGCGCTTAATTTGGCGTTTTACAACTCTACTAGAATGGTTATTAGCCTCCATAGTTGGAATTTGGCGCCTAGTTTCGAGCATCTCCATAGATTTTATAGAGAGCCATTGATAATTTCGACGCGAGCCTGCAATTTCGCATAAAGTGCATTGTGCGTAGTGAAAATTAACTTTTTCCAAAGTTAATACGACCTTCTAACATCGAAGTCACTTAACTTTAATTTTATATAATCTTCCTATTTTTGAAAAGCGATTGTTTGAGTATACTTGACTCTGAGGTTTATTCTTATTTACTTTTCCGGAAAACTTTAATGCACATTTATAACCAATAAGTGCAGGGTACGAGTCGACATCAGGTTATCAAAACGAACGACAATTCTGGGTACCAACACACCGTCTATAACTAATTGCTACATGATCTATTTGAGTCCACCGTTGTCCGGGTACTGGAGGACAGCATGTGGTGCAACGCCTTACGCTTAGTCTGTAGATTGTGTTAGTTAAGTAATATCTATGCTCCGCGCAACGATTATCGTTGCACACTGAGCTGAAAGTGTACATTTTATCTAAATGAAATTCTGCGTTACTTAAGCGCCAAACTTTAGCATTCATGTCATCGATAACCAAGAATATATGAAATTCTTGCTCTACTTAGTAATGAGCTTATGGCAACGTAAAAGGCGTACTTATTGTCGTACGTGCGGCGATCGGCTGGAGCATCTGCAGATACATCGAAATGGCAAATTTGATTATGGTTTCTGGCATCGATTTTGGCGGGTGTATTTAAGCGTGCTGCACTACGTCCTCTGTTTACGTAGATCCATTTGCTTGAACAAGCTACAGCTCACGAACTAAGGACAATATCGACATTCCAATTGTCGGTTTGAGGAAATACCGTAGAACCCGAGGTTTGTAGCCAATAACGCGTAGAGAAGGATGGCACATCCAGTTCTGGCCTCAGATACGCAACATATATCGATATATAGTGTATCCGATGTACGTGCAAGAGCTTTCTTGTTGTCCAGTTTAATTCAATGTTTGCATCTTAACTCCAAACTTAGATTTATAAATGGTAGTTTTTTAAACTAGTTTCGACATTTGGTCATAAGATATTGGGCTCAGTAATATGATCAACATTCGTCATATTCAAAACATCAAAAAAGTGTTATTTTTACAGAAACAAAAGAAAAGAGAAAGATAAGAGGCAGAATTGGCTATGAAGATGTCTAGTATTTAAAAAAACATTCCGCAACTATAATTTTAAAAGTCGGATCAATTACCAAGAAATTCAAAATATCCTACCATCTTACTCTTGGCTTAAATAGCCGTGTTGCGTTGTTCATTTTATGTTAAAATTGCAATTTCAAATGGATCAAAGTTTCAATCGAAAAATTTTGTTTTGCAGTTAATATCAAGAATTTTATATCATACAATTTCGTTAAAATTACCGTACGCCTAATTAACTATTCCCAATTAAATAGGCAAATTAAAAAAATTAAATATGTACGTTATTCGCAACTTTATCAGTTTTAAATACACACATAAATTAGAATCTTCTATAAGGTGCTCTATGCATGAAAGTAAATTTTGCCGTTCTGTTTCACAATGAAAGTAAAACAAGCGAAATTTACGGTATTACGTTAAACTACAAATCCTAAACTTAACTTAAAATTTAATTAAACAGTATATTTGCTTTGCTTTAATAAAAACTTTTATGAGTTTACCATGGTTTATCAACGCAAAAATGACTATGAAGTTGGATAGACAAACAGACGTTTATTCAGAAAAACTTTATAATAATATTCTTCATGTTTTCATCAACATGTTTCAAAAATGGCTAAGTATTGCCAACAAAATGAACATGGACAGCTGACGCTTTTGACATGTGCAACGTCTAATTCCCATTCAGTAAAATTTAAATTCCTACTCATAAATATAAGGAGACATGATAGATCAACATTGCTAAATAATAGACGTACATATTCGTGTTACAAGAAATGAAGGCAATTAAAATTTTCTACTTCATTTCACTTAAATTTTCAATTAGACTGTATCAATTTCTAAAAAGAGGCTACTATAACCTTTTTTTCGTACAATTTCATTCACATGATTCGTCGTTAATTTGTTGTTTACTAATTAAGTAGATATACATTCTAAGTTAGAATAAGCAATCTTTTTTTCCATAAGATATGGCTGACGTTACACCACTGTTTCAAATACATTTATATCATAATTATTCTAAATAACGGATCGGTGTACGTTTTAGCGTAATGTCCTAGTGACATAAAACAATCCTAAACAATAAGAAGCTGATAAGATTCCTTGTCTTTCGACAGAAACCACTACACCATCGGTTCAAAAACTTAACATAGCTTTTAAAACGATACACCAAATACCTTACCATTTTTCATTGAATAGTTTAATACATTTTATTGTAATTAACTGGCATTTAACTATTTTAAGTTGAAAATATTAAATCGCAGTAAGATTTTTAAATCTGACTACCAAAGTCGAATTCATGTAACTCAGATATTTTCCAACAGAAAATTTAAGTATTCTTCAAATAATTATTATTAATTTATGAAGAAGCTGTACCTCTGATATTCGTTCGCGATCAAAAGACCTGACCGACATCAATCGGAATCCTATTTCTCGGTTCGCGTTGAACACCATTTGTTGCGCGTCTAAGTCCGTCCTCGGCAACGGATATGTCATCATGAACCCCTCCTGATTTCTATCCCTCAGATATGCGTTTGCTTTAGAAAAGATACTATTCCGATTATCATGCTCGTTCTTGTACAACCTCTCGGTTTCAACGCCATTAATATCGGAGGAGGAAGATAGAGATGCGGTAGGTATAAACGAAGGAGGAGATGAAGATGGTGACGTTGATGCCGATGTTGGTATTGAATTTCCCGTTGAACTGAATGCATCCCCTGATAAACCTGTCTGAGTTTGCATTGGTTCTAAAATAAACGCATTATTATCTGTCTGGCATTTTACATGACCCCATGCACCAGAGTCGTAATCTTTCACTGTAACAAAAGCGACAAAATTTCTTTGTCTGTTCTCAATAATTAGTCCAGCCGGTCTTGTGTAGCTCGATGGTGCCATCGCAAACGTGTTTGGCGTAGCTAGTTCAAATTGTTGAAAAGATTTCGCTTGTTGGTAAGTTCCCACACCATGTTCCTCTCGACGATATGGTGTGTTAACCGGTCTAATATAACTAATCGATATTTGTGGTCGCATATCGTTTACGTCTATTACACGCACAACCACCTTTGTGCGGCTGGAAAGCCGTCTTGGAGCACCGTTGTCTCGCACCTGAACGTAAAATATAAAATCATGTGTACCTCGGAAATGGCTATATTCATTAGTAGGAAGCATTTGTGCGTGTGGTGATAATGTTGCTGAATTGGTAATTGACGACCAGACTTGCTGATTTGCTAGAGTGTTGTCATTATTTCTCATAAGGTTTTCATTGTCTGCAATGCTACCTAGATTAGATATCTCATCAATGTCAGGGCTTTTTATGACGTAGACAATTGCACTATCTGCTGAAATGGTTCGCATTGAAAAGTACTGAAGAGCAAGCGATTCCTGTGCTGACGTTGGTGGTACGATGCTAAATGTCATCTATTTTTGAAAGGAGAATATTTGTGTATTTAAAAATAATACAGTTTATTTAAAATAACATAATTCTTTTAATCAATGTAACGTTTTCTGTTCTGTTAATATTCATTTTTTTCCAAATAGAACAACCTATATATTTAGATGAATAATCTATAATTGCGCTTGCCGTTTTACCAATTTCGAAAATTAAGTTTGGTGGCTTCAGATAAACACCAATCCCATTGGATCTAAACATTCGCACGACCGTTAATCATATGTACTTGCACGTTTTGAATTTCTATTACGATTATTGGATCACCATTCCTATTGGGTCACGAGCGTATTATTTTTGCTGATTTCGTCACAATTATATAAGCTTTATCATTAAGCAATCTTTGATTTCCTGGATAGTACTAAAAATTCGGAAAATCAAATTTTCAAATCTGAGGTAAATCCAAATCCTCTTTTATATAACCCGTCGCATAGAATAGCAAAACTATCGGCAGTCACACCTACTATCGTATGTCAACCTTCCGTGCTAAACATCAGATATCTGTCATGCTCTGATGATGATCATGGAGGTTCGAAACGCATCAGTACTTGTGATTGGCGGAAGTTGTGCTATTTGCAATTGATTCTTTAAACTGTAATTGGTGCATAATTCAAGTTCGCAAATTTGATTTAAAATCATTAAGATATTTTGTTTTAGAATTCTTTGTGTGAGAGCCTCAGATCAGTCGGGCAAAGCATTAAATAAATACAGATTATCTCATTTAAGATAGTTTGGCCCATGATCTGATGTTGGCCAGAAAAATATGAAACGCGTTTGCACATATAACTAGCAGTCGATATGCTATATAATGCGACTGGTATAACGGGCCAAATTTTTCATGTAATGACACGCAAAAACACGAATTAAAGCATGTCCACTTCGTGGAATCTCCGAAAAAATAAATTCACCGCAAGTGATGTGCGCCAAATATACTATCAGACACAACTCGTGTATTATATTCTGCGCTGTGAACGAGTTTTTTTAAAATAATTTGTGGTAGTTGGCAACAATGATCCTACCGCGAAATTTTTATATGTGGAGAAGGCATTCGAGTTTATGAGAACGAATGATTTTAGATGTATTGTAATACGGTTTGGTCTAAAAAATAAATTTTTGGACTTAAATACGGATAAATTTTGGATAAAATTACGTCCATGCGTACACAGACAGATTAAGTAAAGCTGACAAATTTTACATATGCCGACGTGGTCTTGTCTTCTTTGGTTATAATATGATCACCTAGGATAACAAATTAGCGTTTTTGATACATAATCTTTCGCTTGTAACCTTTTATATAACATTGCCTACAATTAAACGAAATGTTAACCAAAGATTTATCGGCTTCAGCCGGCACAACAATATTAGCCCACTTTCTATAACATGGTATTATCTCGTATAGAATAACATCTCTGAAATTCAGAAATAGGCCATTTGACAATGTCGGTTTTTCTAAAAGTAGCCTTATAATTTGTCTTTGATAAACTTCGGCTATCAAATTTCGGTTAAAATCATAACACTATTCACTTAATCTTCCTGATCACGAAGAAATTCCATGTAAGCATTTATGCATTATGCATCATGTACCTAAAAGAAAATTGAACCCATAGGTATAAAGAAGATATTCCATACTGCATGTTAGTTATATTTCCGAAAATAAGAATCTCTATATTTTGTTTTTACTAATAAAATTCATTAAAACATTAAAATTTTATTGTCCTTATAATGTAAGATCGTAGCTTTCAAGTTTCAAATTGTAGGCGAGCGCGTGCTTCAACTGGATTTATTTGAAACAATGTCTGATCAGAACAATGAGATTGTTAACAATTCGAATTATAATGTATTTTTTTGCGCCTATGAGTTGCAGGCTAATGAATTAAATTTATGAGAGTGAGATACATGTTCACCGTAATACTGGTTTTTATTCAGCGAAGCAAATTATTTAAAAAAAGCGGTCTAGGTAATTAAAATCATTTAAAATATTAAACAATCTTATTTTTATAACAGAAATTTCTTTATTTTCTATAAAAAGTATATTTAGAGTTAAATACTGTTTGTTGCGGAGAACTAATATATACGCAAGTATGTATTAGGTGGTGCGAACCTAATAACAAATTAGTTCAATTGTGACCAGAGGGATAAACCAAAGGCAGCATGAACGGAAAGTATAATCTCATGCACATTCGTTTCGTGCTTACTCGCGGCTCATCAGTAGGAGCCGGTATTACGCCCTTTAACCGCTATATATTTGGTAGAAGAATGTGGAATAATAGGACGGTACAATCTCCTAGACGAATGAGTAAACCTGTAATAGTGAAGCTAACATAATCTAAAGTCAACGACAATACGACTTCAATGCTAACTCACACTATATAATATATATACCGAGTCTGTAAAGGATACTAACAATATGGCTATTGTGTTAGTAACCGATAGCAACATTATTGTACCCAAAAAGTACAGGGTACTAACACTATGGTTTCCGAGTCGTTACATGCTACAAACATGATGGATATCAATTTATGCCATAGTTCACCGTAATTGAAAATTACAACAATTTGTGAACATCATTTACCCTAGTAAATACATATACTCTGGGCTTCATCGATATCAGTTAACTTATTTGTTAATAGGTACGCAATACCTAATACTTACTTGCATATATAATAGTTCTCCGCAACAAACAGTATTTAACTATTATATATTGATTTGAATGATGTTATGCTTACCGCGAAATGTGATAACTGATATCGATCAAGGCCAGAGTGTATGGATTAACTGGAATAACTGGTGTTCAGAAATTGTTGTCATTCTCGATTACGGTGAACTATAGCGTAAATTAATATCCATCATGTTCGTATCATGTATCAACTCTGAAACCATAGTGTTAGTACCATGTACCTTTTCGATACAATGATGTTCGTATCGGTTACAAACACAATAGCCATAGTGTTAGTATCCTTTTCAGACTAAGTATATATTATATAGTGTGAGTTAGCGTTGAATTCGCATTGTCGAAGACTTTATATGATATTAGCTTCATTTTTGCAGGTTTACACATTCCTCTAGGAGATTGTACCGTCCTATTATCCCAAATTCTTCACTGAATTATATAGTGGTTAAAGGGCGTAATACCGAATCCTACTGATGGGTCGCCCGTAAGCACGAAACGAATGTGCATGAGATTACACTTTCCGTTCATGCTGCCTTTGCTTTATCCTTCTGGTCACAACTGAAATAATTTGTAACTAGGTTCCCAAGACGTAATACATACTTACATACATATTAGTTCTCCGTTACAAAAAGTATTTAACTATTATACTGGATGAATTAATTCATACAAATTGTGAAGCACTGTTTGTTGATTATTGGATAATCGGCTTATCAAGCCAATCAAGTGAATATAACTGTCGTGTATATAACTTGTTATTCGCAGGTCTTGAACCGGTAGCTCATCGGATAGAAATTCATTTCATAAGCATTGTGAACTAGCACGTGATACACTAACGAACGTTACCAGTTTGGAAAAGGAAAATTAATTTATAAGGAGATGCGGAAACTATTATTGCATTTTGAATACTATGGCATACTTTGTTATAATCGCAATTTTTTCACATATTTCTCACCTGCAGCGTTGCCGTTAGAAATAGAATTGTTTAAGCTCGAATAACACAAAAGATATATTTTTAGATAAACTATAAATTCAATTTGATTTTATAATTAATATGGACGTCTCAAATTCTAAAAATATACAGTCTGTAGTTTACATGGTTTCAGATATACAAGAATTTTACATTTCTTAAATGAATTGTTTTCTTTTCATATTACTGGCAAACTGTTGCGAATTCGTAATTTTAAATATTTCTTAGTTGTATTTATTCTTTTCAAATGACATTTTGCCGTCAGTTTTTGAGAAAATATAGATGACTGATTGGTGGTTTTAACAAATTTAACCACATTATTCACAATATTTAAAGTCATCTAAATGTAAATATAATTATTGATAAAGAGAGTATATATATATATATATATATATATATATATATATATATATATATATATATATATATATTCTTTTGAAATGCGAGCTTTAATAAAAATTCATTGTACCCTTTTTATGTGCAAAAACAAAAAGAAATTTTATCAGATATAAGAAAATTTTCTTTCGCATGGTCTTCTCAAATATCTACTCATGGACATATCTTTATATATAAATTGGAAAGCAAAACAAGATAGAAATATGTGAACAAAGCGAGTGTGAAAAATAGAAACCAATCAAATTGCGTGCGTCACATCCAGTTCAAGCTCAATACTTGTACGTGCTTCTTCTGCTTTACATAAATCCGCTGCAATTTGTTTATCCATAAAGGCTTCGTATGTGGCTAGCGCTTTATTGGTTTTGCATTTAGTAATTACTTTGAATGCTACGTCTGGAGAACATACGTGCGATGTTTCGATGATGTGTTGCGCAATAGCAGACGTGTATTCACCATTTGATTTAAAACAGGCGTTTAAGTTGTAATGTTCTCTCATTCGAGTAATTAACCGTCTGGTCGATCGGCCTACGTAAGTTGATCGACAACTTGCGCATGTATATTGGTAAATAATATTTGATATCGACATTAACGGATGTTTCTCTTTGATTGCTGGTAAAGGCAATTGTGTTACCCTAAATAACACTCGTAGTTTGGCTGCATTAAATGTGCGTGTCAATGCTGCTTCAACTTTCTTTTGTGCCATTCGGGAAACTGCATCCCCTTAAATGGGATGTTTAGGTAGACGGTTTTCTTCTCTGGCCCATAGTATGTCTGTTTCTGGTTAACTCCCCTTTTAATAATTGATTCAATTAATTGTCTGGGATAGCCATTAGACCTTAAATCGTTAATTGCTTTATTATATTCATTTTCTTTAGAATCTTGACTAACCAACCTGTCAATTCTTGCTTTCTACACTTGCAACAATAAATAATAAAGTACTATTTTTTAAAAACACGAAAATATCGGGATTTACTTTTCAGTTTCTGTAGTTCGACGTCTCACAGCAAATTGCAGATGGTTTGCTTAACTCACACTTTCAAACAAATTACCTCACATTATTAGTTTTGCCTATTAATGTTGTTTTACTCGTATATTTTAAGTTTTTCTCATTTAATTTGATGTAGACATTTCGTGCCTGCAAATCCCCGGCCTCTGCCTCATCTCATAATAAAATTATAATCGATATTTTCCGTTAGATTCTCTTTACATACGTTGCATATGACGTCATTGAACAATATTTAATGGTAAACATGTTTCCATCATTAACAATGATTAAAGCTTTGCCTATTTCACTTTGTAAATGTCGTATCAGGCAAAAACATGTCAGATTACACAACTAAATTAGTGAGACCAATGGTGAAAAGGTTCACGTGGAAAATAATCGATTGTTGATGGACAGATATAATTTACATCGCAAATTAATAGAAAGCATGCAATTTTCCAAGGCACTTCTGTTAAGACTAGATTTTGTGCACATTTCTCTCGTGTTTTGGCATCAGTTTGCAGACTTTGGATAAATTATCTCACCAATGGCTTAGGAAATCCAGTCTGCTAGTTTTATATAAATACATCACAGAAGGCACTATCGATTTAGTTAGCTTCCATCTGAAAGTAAATATGCATTAATGACAATACGTTTTATGTATGCCCAAAATTAACTTTATCCTTCGAATTTTGATAGATTAAAGAAATTACACAAATAATATTACAAATTAATTATATATTAATTTAATAATGTAACAAATGTTACTCAGAAATACAATCTTCTTTTGCAATTTAATATAATAGTTTGGAAAATTCAAAAAACTAGTAAAACCGATTTCGTGAATAAAATTTATTATAACTAGCGGTAGCAGAGAATATTTTTAAACATTGCTGTTGACTGGACCCTCTTCATTTTTGCATTTCGATTGGGCTGTCGGACAAGTGACCTACTTTCAACTTCAATGTGGAATGTAATGATTAGGCTGAATATTTGATCAAAATTAAGAATACTCCATTTCAGGCCATAGACTGCGAAGATTTTTTTCTATTTCCATTTTCAGAAAAGATAAGCAGTGAAGAATTCTAACACGATTAGGAGACTGAAGTCGCACGAGATGTATTCGCATTGGATACTTAGACCACCTCTATCTTAATAGTTCTACTTCATATGTTTATGAATACGGGCTTTTCTTCCTGGGTTGCAGCAATCATTAACTCATTCCTTAATGACATATTCTAGCATATTGCCGCGGAGGCCAGACGGCATTCTCATGACAGAAAGATTTGCAGAGTTTTGATTTTATCCTATTTTGCCTAAACAAGAGTTTCTTGCCATAGTTGTAGCACGTAAATATTATTATTGTTCCCCCTCAAACGAATGTAGTTCTTTCGGTGTGCAGATACAGTATATTAAGACAGATTACTTTCGGTAAATAATTATGCACTGCCAGAAAATGTTGCAAAAGATTTCTTTTTCAAGAAGCTTTGTAACTTTTACGACGATTTTAAATATTTATATTTCGATATAACAATATATATATCTAAAATATTCTGCTTCAATTCTATATTAACCGGCTCATGTTTCCTAATATATTCCCATGTGCATCAGTTTTGTAATTTGGATATTAGAATGAGGCGAGTTTCTCTGAAACAATGTGACATTAAGTAGTAAATTATAGTTTAATATGAAAAATTTGACGACCTGGAATTATCCTTGAATGGCAGTTTCTACGATAAACTAAACAGACATGTGTACTAATGTTTTCATATTGTTTTTGAAACATGTTTGCGCCGTGTGACGTTGGCCCAATGTTACCAGACTCTTTCGTTTACAACAAAAACATTTTTCACACGTTCACTCACATTTCTTCATGATATTTATTCCGTGTTGTTTCGATCGCCTCGATGGTGTTTTTTAACACCCAAGTTCTACACCACCAACTAACACAAAGTCGAATCAGTTTTAGTCTCGATTTTTGTTATTCATTTAGAAAGGACGAGACGAGTAACAATCTACCAACATAACTCGGCGAAATTTTTTTCAAAAAGCAACAGAAAATATTTTATGATGCGTGGGTTTGTCAGTGTTTCAACAAATACGATAATTTAAACAATATCTGGCTGGACTGCGTGTTTTTTGCGATAAAGATCTTGGTGTGATACTAATATAAGGAACATGGATTTTGAAAAACGATGACCAACATGCCAATCGAAATGTCACCCACAAAACATGACGGAAAATTCCTGATGAGGGTGTGATAACTTTTGCATTGGAAAAGAACGTGTCTAGTAACATTGTAAAATAATGCTCTGATTAGGGAAATTAATTTAAATCAAGTGCATAGTTATGGATTGAACACCAAAGCTATTTGTTCTAATCAATCGCACAGTTTAAAATAACTTACGTGTATTCACCTTCAGGAATGTATACAATATTTTTCAGAATTTTACATAGCTATATAAGCGAATTTTTAATAATATCAGTCACATATGATAGCAAAGCTATTGTCAATCACATTAACCGCCACGTTTCCACCTGTCATGGCTATCGTCAGAGCAAGACAGCTATTTTTTATTAGGAACAATCCAGAACATTTGCATACTGTATCGAATGTGTAAGTGCAGCAGCTCTTCCCTACTGTTCTTAAAAGCGTCTTACTGGATTAAACTGTTGGCTTCACCACAAAATCGTCGACACCTGCATAACACTTATATATATATGTAATTAAATTATGAAACCTTTGATTTGAGTAGTAGTGATAATGGATTTTTTTACAAATAATGTATGTAAACTTAAAATGCAGCCAAAATATTTTATCTTCGAGAGAGCATAGCTATTTGCAACTATTTTGGCATCAACTACGTTCCTGTGACAACATAGGTTACAAGCCGCAGTTTGATTTTCATAACTTTTTATAAGAATTGCCATTTGATAGTTTAAGTTAAATGTTCCGTCAGTAAAATGGTTCAATTTGTTGTTAAAATTACTCTTACACTCGATGATTGTCGGATTGAAGACGAACGGAAATAGATTTTGCTTAGTTTATATATTTAAATTTGCTTTTTATTGTTTAATAGGTATAATTTGTGATAAGATATATTTTTTCACTCGCGGCGTTTTGTATGACACATATTTCGAATAGAGTACTGATCCAACATTATCACATAAAACTAATTGATTCACAGTACAAATTGTGTCACTAACGCAGAGTATATGTGTTTTTTCGCTATTATTTTTTTTTGCTTAATTTGCTTTGTCAATGTTACATGGCGATTAATAATCATAGTGTTAATATTAATTAAGTTAGTGGCTAGACTGAATGGAATCTGCAGATAGTTAATGCAAGTTTGTTCGATGTTTGCTTTCGGTAATCAACCTGTAGACTAAATATTCGGATTTCCCTTCATTGCATTGCACAAATTTGGCACTGGCAGAATGTGCAATCGTTAATAATGTTTGTGGTCATTGTAGTTTGTCTCTTTTTAATGCCATATTTTTTTTCGTTTCTTGAAGTCGTGCATTTGCTATCTTATTGATTATGCCAAAGAACACGTCAGTGCTTGTGACCGAAGGTAGTTTGGTTATGCTATTCG